>JAQISU010000525.1:0-194695 GCA_029339505.1 Unio delphinus
CGGCGGCCGCTGGGTACACCGGACCCGGCGGGGGCCCATAACCCGGCCCCGGCGGCGGATAACCCGGCCCGGGCGGAGGTGGATAACTCGGTCCCGGCGGCGGCGAATAACCCTGCCCCGGCGGCGGATAACCGGAATCTCCCGGCGGCGGCGGATAGCTAGGCGGTTCTTCCGTCACGGACGCCTCCTGAGGTCAAGTGGCCCACACTCTACGCCTCGCTCAGGCGGGATAACGCGAATAGCACGCGTCCATGTCGCCGGTCACGCCACCGCGGAACGCCGCTATGCGCGTGAAGCCGGCCGGCACGCTCGTCCCCGTCCGCATCGCTGGCGACCATGTGGTTGGTGAGCAAGCCGGAGACGGCCTCATCGAGGTCACCCGCGGTCAGCACCAACTCCTTATGCGACGGGGTGTCGATCGGCTCGGCCATCTTGCGGTGCACCAAGCAACCCGTCAGGCACGCCGTCCGCAGCGCGGTCCACGGGCTGCGCATCGGCAGACCGCGTTCGTGCTGTACCGCAAGCGCATATCTCGACATCAGGATCGACAGGGCGGTGTCGTCACCCTGCGGCAGGGTGTGCTCCTTCTCGTCGGAGACCTTCGCCATCGCCGCCAGGCCGGCCAGGTCGACCATGATCGTGTTGGTGGCCGGGCAATACGACGCCGGCGGACTGGGTTTCGCATCCGGGCAGTCTGTCGTGTGGAAGGACAGCGTCGGCGCACTCTTCGGCGAGAAGATCTTTCCCAACAACTCCATCTGCGTCGACAGGGTGTCCTTCGTTGATCGGGACCTCGCCGGTCTCCTGGTCGCCGTTGGGATCGGTCTGCAAGGCCTTGGGCAGATCACCACGGCGCTGCGCGATTTCCTGGGTGTTGATCCCGGCGCAGGCCGAAGCGCCGGTGATGAAACCCCATCTGGAAGGCGCCGACCCGGTCCAGCGCCGAACCGTGCTCGTCGTCGTTCTCGGTCTCGGCATCCATCACCGGGTCGCGGGTGACGATGATCCCGGCCAGCACATGGTCGAGGCCGTCGGCGGTGCTGAGCGTGAAACGCGGCGACTTGCCGGCGGCAACCCCAATACAGATAGACGCCGGCGAAACAGTCGGCCTGCTGCTCACGAACGATCGTGGGGTCTTTTTTCGTCACCAGGCTCGCCATCTGCTGCAAAGCGTGGCCGAACTCGTGGGCGAGCACCACCGGTGACGGACATGTCACCGAAGTACTTTTGCGCGACGGGCATGAACACGCCGCGGTCCCAGGCGATCAGGTTGCAGCGGGACGTGAAAAAGGCGTTGACGAGCTTGTACGTGTCGTTATGGCAAACGATCGGACTGCTCGGATCGGTGGAGTCGTAGGAGACCAGTTTGTCGACGGGACGAAACGTTCCCTTCAGCGACTGGCTGTACGTCGATTTCCAGTAGTCCTCGATGTCGTTAACCGACAGCAACGACAACTTGTCGATCGCCCCGTTGTCGGTGTTGACCACGGTGCCTGTCGGCGCGGGCCCGCCGGCGCGGATCCCGCTGGGACCGTCGGTAGCCAGGAGGTCTCCCACCCGGAATGGGTCGTTGAGCATCGACAGGGGCCGCCCCTTCGAGGACGGTCGAACACCCCGCTACCACGAACACGGTCGCTGCACAGGCAATTGCCGCCCTCAGCGAACCACTCAAGGCCCGCCGGCGACCAGCGTGGGCCCGACGTCGACTTTGCCCGCGGTTTCATCATGCCCAACCTCATCCCGACCGGCTGGCACGGCAGCATCAAAGGGTTCTCATTCTAGGTGCGCTGGTTGAACAGCGTAGCGAAAATGAGGCACCCAGCAAACGCCGCTAAGGTAACCGGGTCCGATGCCGTTTGTTGTGGGGCGGGACGCCGTTGACGCCCGAAATCGACATGGCGTAGCTGCCCACCGCGTATGCCACGCCAGAACCCATGACGGCCAACGCTTCCCGGTTGATGTTGTCGATCGTGTCGCGGGGCCCCTGGAAGTTGGGGTCGAACCCCGACACCGGCTTTGCCGCCCCACAGCCGTGCTTGCACAGGGGTTTTCAGCTGTGACGCGCCGGTGCTCATGCCGCCGATCGGCACGCCCGTGACCATGAAGGGGTGGTAGTCGGTCCGGACGCCCAACGGCATGTCGGCGGGCCGCTTCCCGGCCAGGTTGAGATAACCGGACAGCGTGCGCTCGATACCGGCCGACCCCTCGGGTACGTCAGCGGCCGAGATCCCTTGTCCGGGCGGACCGGACTGGTCGCCGTCATCGGTGAAGAAGCCGGCGTTGGGCGAACCGAGCAGGTTGAAGTTCAGGTACATCGCGATGTCGTTGAGCTGCTCGTCGTCCAGGCCGAACACGTAATCCATCACGCCGTTGAGCCCGTCCTCGTCGGCCCCCCAGAACACGAACCGCACCGCGTTGTTCACCGGCGCCAACGGGCCCCAGCTGCAGTGCGGTTTCCAGCACCGCGGCCACCCCGGATCCGTTGTCGTTGATGCCCGGACCGCCCGCGCGGCCCGTCGAGATGGGCACCGACCACGATCACGTCGTCGGTCGAGCCGGTCTTGGTCTGCGCCAGCACGTTTCGGGAAGTGATCTTGACGTTCTCGGCGTCCAGCAGCAGGCGAAACAGGTGCGGTGGTGTGGGCCAGCGCGCTGCCGCCGTAGCTACCCACGACGGCGACCGGCATGGTCAGCTGCTTGTAATAGCCCGGGGTGAACAACGTGGGCGGAGCGCCCTGGCCGGCGGGCGCACTGACCACGATCAGCGCCGCTGCTCCCCTGGCCCGCGCGCTGTTCTGCTTGTCGACCACCGAGCAGCGCGCGTCGTCGACGACGGCGATCGCGCCCGCGGGCAGCGCGGCCGGGTAGTCGCCCGGCGCGCACCCCCGACGGCTGGGTGGGCGCGACCGGTTGGCCGCTGAGGCCACCGGCCGGCGTCCGGACCAGTAACGAGGCCTGGTCGACCGAATAGGTGCTGCCGGCGATCGTCAGCGACGGCTTACCCGGGGGACACCGCGTACAGGACGGTCGAACTGGCGGTGTGGCGACCTCGAATCCCTTGCCGCGCAACACTTTCGCGACGTATTCGACGCTGGCTTCGTAACCCGGCATCCCCGCGGCCCGGTTTCCCTTGTTGGCGTTGGCGATATCCTGCAGCGCGCGCAGGTGGACGAACATTCCGTCGGCGGGTGACCTTTCCGGCCAGCGCCCGGCCGAGGTCCGGCGCGGCGCCCGGCGGAGCCGGCCGCGGCGACGAGCACCCCGCCACCAGCCCGATCAGCACCACCACCGAGCACAGGCGACGGATCATGGCTTTGCGAGCACGTGGCGGGTGCGGTCTTCCATGACGGGAACCCCGTTGCGCCCGGTGAGGTCTTGGGCGTAGAGGGCGACCGCGAAGGCGACGCCGGCACCGTTGATGCCCAGCGAGGTGCGGTCGATGTGATCGAGGGTGTCGGTCTTCTTGTGGTAGTTCGGATCGAACGGCTCGTCGGCCGTCCCCTCCCCACAACTTGGCTTGGTCGGCGGACTTCTTCGCCTCCGCACCCGAGAACAGACCGCCCGCCGGGATACCGGCCTGGGTGAACCCGTCATAGTCCGACCGTCCGTCGAACTGCGTGTCCTGCGCGGTCTTGCCAGCCGACTTCAGGTAGGCGACCAGCGTGCGCTCGATGCCGGCCGAGCCCTCCGGGACCACGGGTTGGCCGCGGTTTTCCGCCGGCAGCGATTGGTCACCGTCATAGGTGAAGTAACCGGGGTTCGGCGACGCGAGCATGTCGAAATTCAGGTACAGCGCAATGTTTTTGAGGTCGCCGAAATTCAGCGACTCGACGTAGTTGCGCGATCCGATCAATCCGAGTTCCTCGGCACCCCAGAAGGCGAAACGCACCGCGTTGTGCACCGGGGGTGAATTCCCAAGCTGCACTGCGGTTTCCCAGGATTGCCGCCACGCCGGAGCCGTTGTCGTTGATCCCCGGCCCCTCGGCCACGCTGTCCAGGTGCGCACCCGCCATCACCACGTCGGTGGGCGAGCCGTCTTGGTCTGGGCGATGATGTTGCGCGCCTTGAAACTCTGGCTGCTGGCGTCCAGCTTGATCGTGACCGGTCCGGGCTGGGCGCGCAGCTGCATCCCGCTCGACTTGGTAATGCCGACCGCCGGAATCTTCACCACGGTATTCGTCCCCAGCGTGCCGCCCATCTGCTCCTCGTCGACGTTGTCGGCGACGAGCATCGCGACGGCGCCGCGCTGCGCGGCGGCGTCCTCCTTCTGCGCGAACGGGCAGGTGCCGCGGTCCACCAGGACCACCCGCGCCCTTCACCGGAAGGTTGTCGTAGTCCGAGGCCGCACACGCTTGGCCGTTGCCCGTCGACAACCACCAGCAGCGGGCCGCTCACCCCGTCGGGTTCCGGTGCCGAGGCTGAACTCGAGCGCGTGCGCCTCGACCGCCTTACCGCCGACCGTCACCGTGGGCTTCTCGGCGTGAAAAAACCCGCGCCGAAAATTCGGGTGTCTGCACATCGAAACCGCTGTGGCGCAACGTGTTCACCACATAGTCGACGCTGGCGTCGTAGCCGGGGGTCCGACCGCCCGGGTACCGTTATTGGCGTTGGCGATGTCTTGAAGCTTGGTCAGGTGCACCATCATCGCGTCGGCCGTGACCTTGTTGTGCACCGTAGTGGCGAACTCCGCCGCGGCCGGATCGCTGGCCTGCTGGGAGTTCGCCGACCGGTGCGGGCATCCGGTCAACACCACGGCGAGGGCGACCGCGGCGAGCATCGCCGCCGGCGTTCGGGAGTTGTTCACCATTGCGCCCAAGGTTAGACGCCCGACGCTCGTCAGCGCACTCGGCTCACCGCGGCGTGAGGTCAGACATGCAGCCCCGTGAAGGGGGCAAACGGAATGTTGCGCACCACAAACCAAACCGATACCAACGACAGCGCCACCACGGCCGACCAGCGTTGGTGTTGCCAGCTCTTGATCCGCCGGCCCGTCACCCGGCCGTAGGTCCAGACCAGGTACGCCCAGACCAACAGCACGACCGCCGCCCAAGCCCAACGCATTGAACCTGGCGGCGGCCGTCACGTTGCCGTGCAAGAGCGAGTAGAGCATCCGCAGGCTGCCGCAGCCGGGACAGTCGATACCAAGCAGAGCCTTGGTGGGACAGACCGGCAGCGGACCACCCGGGGGTAGTTGGATCACCCATCCAGGTGGCCGCGCACACCAACGTCGTCGACGCGGCCACCATCAGCGGGGCGCCGAGACGCAGCGGGAGCGACCGCTGGGGGATCACCGTGGGTGCAACCCCTTTAGAGCATTGCGGCCAGGGCCGCGGGGGTCGAGGTGTCGGCGGTCATCGCGATGATCGCCAGCACGATGCCGTAAAGAACGGCGCTAACAACCGCGGCGATGACCGACCACTTCACCCACTTCTTGGCGGCGTCGGCTGCGGCCTGCGCCTCGGCGTACTGACCCTGCGCCCACAACCCACTCACCTGAGTGGATTTGACGATGGCCACGATGCCGAACGGCAGACAGCAGAACAGTGTCGCCAAAATGGACCACACCAGATAGTTATCCGGCTGTTGCCCGGCAGGCTGCTGCGGCGGGTACCCCGGGGGTGGCGGTTGTGCAGTCATGAATTCTCCAGTCACGAGAAGTTAGCTGGCGTGAAGCGGTGCCTACCGCACCTGAGCGGAGTCGCGAGGGCACTAGGTACGCAAAAATCAGCAAAAATCAGTTCTTCGGGACCCCCGACATCGACGCCGCCGCAGGGGCTCTCCCGATGCCCGGGTTAGCTCGAAAGCCGGCGCACAGACGAAATGCGTTGTGTGGATCGCATTCCCGTTGACAACAGGAATTGCCCAGGTCAGCAGGGAATAATGCCCAGCAAGACAATGTCGGAGCGGAATATATTGCACAGCCAAGACATAGCCCTACGATTCGGGTAGTCGCACCACCGCCACGACCGCCGAAAGGACTCGTTCAATGCCCCCCGTAACCAACCCGCTGCGCGTCGCGACGGCCGCGGTACTCGTGGGTGGTTTGGCGTTTGCGGGCACCGCGATGGCGGCCGCCGACCCCAACACCGGTAACGCCGCGGATATCAACACACTAGCCAGCGTGCTGTCGAAGGGATACGGCCTCAACAATTGCACCGCCCAGGCGGTTCCCAGCGGCGCACTGGCCTACCTGCAGTGTGCACAGAGCCCCGACCCCGCCGGGCCGATGCTCGGCAAGTATTTCCTGTTCGGCGATGGCAGCGCCCTGACGAGCTCGTTCCGGCGCCTCATCGGGGGTGACACCCTGAGCAACTGCGGGGACGCGCCTTCGCCGACGCCATGGCATCAAGGCAGTTCCGGCACGACCGCGGGATCGGTGGCGTGCGGGACATTTCAGAGCCGCGCCGAGATTATCTGGACCAACGAGGCCAAGAACATGCTGGGCGTGATCCGTGCCGCCGGCAGCGATGTCCCGGCGCTCTACACGTGGTGGCGCGACAACGGCTGAGCTTTACGGTTGGGCCGCAACGGGTTCCGTACCCGAGCCGCCGGGAATGTTGCCAGTGTAAATGGTACGCGACGGAATGGGTTGCATGACGGCGGTTTAGCCCTACGATCAGTCTGGCAAACTATTTGCTGGGGCCGCGGGTCCCGGCGGTCCGACAAACCTCAGGAGTCGAGGATGCTTCACCCGACCAACTTGCTGCGCGCCGCGATGACCGCAGCTCTTACGGCCGCCTTGGGCCTGCGTCGGTACCGCCACCGCGACCGCGGACACCACCGGCAGCTCGGCGGATGTCAACACGTTGGCCGCTTCGCTGGCGAAGGGCTACGGCCTCAACAACTGCCAGTCGTCTGCCCTGACGGGTGCCGAAGTGGCGGAGCTGCAGTGCGGGCAGAACCCCGACTCGAGCGGGCCGGCTTCCGCGGTCTACCAGCTCTTCAAGAGCGCCAACGACCTCAGCGGTGCCTACGCATCCAACCTTAAAGACGTGACCCTGTCGTCGTGCAGCGGCAGCGGCAGCAAAGAACCGGGCCCCTGGCACCAAGCCAGTTCCGACCAGGCCGGCGGCCAGATTGCCTGCGGAACCTACAAAGACGTCAGCCTGGTGCTGTGGACCGTCGACGGCAAAAACGTGCTGGGCTCCGTCTTTTCCAAGGCCGACGTCCCGTCGCTGTACAAGTGGTGGCAGGCCAACGCCTGACGGGGATTGGGCCGCAACGGGTTCCACGTTTGATTCGCCGGGGACCAATGCCGGTGTAAACCGGATTTGCCGGAATGGGTTGCATAGCTGTGGTTTGCCCCTACGATCATTCTGGCAAAGACAAATATCGTCGGCGCAGCTTCCGGGCGGTTACCAAATTTCAGGAGTCGAGGATGTCTCACCCGACCAAGATGCTGCGAGCCGCCACGGCCGCAGCCTTTACAGCGACCTTCTTCTGCGTCGGTACTCCCACCGCGATGGCGGACAACAACGCCACGCTCGTGAGCGCCCTTTCGAAGGGCTACAGCAGCAGCAACTGCTCGTCTCAGGCGGTGTCCGAGGTGCAGGGCTCGTTCAACGCCACCGTGGTAGCGGTCTTGCAGTGCGGACAGAACACCGACTCCAGCGGCCCGATGGGCGGCAAGTATTTCCTGTTCGCGAACAGCGCCGACACGGCCAGCTCGTTCACCAAACTGATTAGCAGCGACACCCTCGCCAACTGCGGGGACGCCAAGTCGCCCACCACCTGGCACCAGGGCAGTTCCGACTCGGCCGGCCAGGTGGCGTGCGGGACGGATTCGGGCCAGGCCGAGGTGCTCTGGACCGTCGACGCCAAGAACGTGCTGGCCTTCGTCCGCGCGTCCAACGGAGACACCGCGGCGCTGTACAAGTGGTGGCAGTCCAACGGCTGAGTTTTTAGAGCTGGGCCGCAACGAGTTCGGCCACCGCGCTCATACCCGCGCCGTTGGGATGTAGCGGGGCCGGCCGACCCGGCAGCGGCACAACGTATTTCGCCGGTGTAGTGGTCCACGGCTGCGCAGACCATGCGTGATGTTCACGGCTGGCCGCCCCGGCGCCGACGACCTCGCAGCCGGTCGCCGCGGCCGCCTCGGCGGTGAGCCGTTCCAGGGTGGCGGCCACGTGGCGGCCCAGGTCGGCATCCGCGTCCGCTATCGGCGGTGCGGATACCCCCGCGGGCGGGAGCATCGTCAGGTAGTCGATGAAGAAAACCCGTGCCCGCGGGGCCTGCGCGCACACCGCTTTTCCGACCGCGCACAGGGAATCGAACACCTCCGCCAGGGCCCGATCGCGCGCGCCACGGTCCAACAGTTCGGCGATCCGGGTGCCCAGCAGCGGCAGCCGCCGGACCGGCCGCGGCAGGGAGGCCGCCATCAGCAGCGGAACGTAACCGACGTCGTTGCCGCCGATCGTGAGAGTGACCAGGTCCTCCGACCCGTCCAGCGCGGCGATCTGGGGCGGCGCATTGTGCTGGCGATCGGCGAGGATGTGGGCGGTGGTGGCGCCGGAAAAGGTGACGTCCACCAGCTCGAGGTTCAGCCGCTCGGCGAGCAGATGCGGATAGTTGCGCGCCGATCTGCCCGACCATCGGGGGGCACCAGCAGCGCCCGGCTGAATGCCCGGACCGGCGGCCATCGAACTGCCCAGGGCAACATACCTTTTCATCGTTGTGGACTGGATGCCTGCGCCCAGAAGCGCTTCGGGATCCGCCCGGCACGTCGTGCCAGATAGCCGGCGGTGACCGCGGCCGCCATCGCGGCGGCCATCGCAGGCGGATCGGTGGCCCGGGTCACCGCGGTGGCCAACAGCACGGCGTCGCAACCCAATTCCATCGCCAGCGCGGCGTCGCTCGCGGTACCGATGCCCGCGTCGAGGATCACCGGAACGCCGGCGCGGGCGACGATCATCTCGATGTTGTGCGGGTTGGTGATGCCCAGGCCGGTTCCGATCGGCGAACCCAGCGGCATCACCGCCGCGCATCCGGTGTCTTCCAGCCGGCGGGCCAGCGCCGGGTCGTCGTTCGTGTAGGGCAGGACCACGAATCCGTCATCGACCAATTGCTCTGCGGCCCGGACCAATTCGATCGCATCGGGCAGCAGTGTGCGCTCGTCGGCGATCACCTCGAGTTTGACCCAGTTGGTGTTCAGCGCCTCGCGGGCCAGCTGCGCGGTGAGCACCGCTTCGGCCGCGCCGCGACACCCCGCGGTGTTGGGCAGCGGCGTGATGCCGAGCCGGTTGAGCAGGTCCAGCAGTCCGGTACCGCCCTCGGCGTCGACCCGGCGCATCGCGACGGTGGTCAGCTCGGTACCCGAGGCCCTCAGCGCCTCCTCCAGCACCGACAGGCTGGTCGCTCCCCCGGTTCCCATGATCAGCCGGGACGCGAAGCTGCGGTCCGCGATTGTGAGCTTGGAATCAACCACCCTGCACCGCCGTCACTATCTCAAGCCGAGCACCGTCGAAAAGCTTTGTGGTCCAACTGGACCGGGGCAGTACGGCATCGTCCATCGCCACCGCGATACCCCGTTCAGGAAAGCCGAGCGATTCCAGCAGCCCGGCGACGGTGGTCTGCCCGTCGACCTCGACCGAATTTTCGTTGACTACCACGATCATGAGTGGACCCCAACCGGAACTAGTTCGGACACAATCTGTTCGGCGGTCCACGGTGCCAGCAGAAAACCCGACCGGCCGTGCCCGGCGGCGACCAGCGTGCGTTCGTCCAGGCGATGCACGAGGGGCAGGTTATCGGGTGTCATCGGGCGCAGCCCGGCGGCGCACTCGACCAGCTCGTATTCGCCCAGCGCCGGCAGCACCGCGCACGCGTCGTCCAGCAGGTCGCGTACGCCGGACACCACCGGGGCGGTGTCGCGGCCATGCTCGTACTGCGTCGCGCCCACCACCACTCCGTCCGCGCGCGGCACCACGTACACCTGGCGTCCGTGCACACGCGCGCGAATCACTCTGCTCAGCAACGGCATACAGCCCTTCCGCCAGCGCAGCCGCAGCACCTCGCCCTTCACCGGGCGCACCGGCAGGCCGGGCCACAGCGCCGGTGCGTCGATGCCGTTGGCGATCACCACCGCGTCGCCCTCGACCCGCGACAGATCGTGCGCCGGCGGCGCCCACCCGACGCCGAGGCGTTCGCAGTCCGCGGCGAGCGCCTCGACCACGGCGCGGTTGTCCACGGCCAGCTCGGTGGGCGCCCGGAAGCCGTGCCGGATACCTTGCGCCAGAAGGGGTTCGACGTCGCGGGCGGCCGGCTCCCAGAACACCGGATGTCCCTGGTCGGCCAGCCAGTCCGCGACGGTGCGCAGGTCGGCGACGTCGGCCTGGTCGACGGCCACCACCAGCGACTCGCGGGCGGTGACCACCTCCGGCGGTAGCCCGTCCAGGTAGCGTCGCGCCACAGCCGCAGCGATTCCAGGCCCAGCCGCAGCAGGCGTTCCTCGCCGGGCCAGCCCTCGCTGTGCGGGGCCAGCATGCCGCCGGCGACCCAGGACGCGCCCTGGTCGCCGGTGCGGTGCACCCGCACCGACCATCCGGCCTGGGCCGCCCGGCGCGCCACCGACAGCCCGATGACGCCGCCGCCGATGACGGCCAGCGTCCCGCTCGGTGCACCTAAAGGCATCTCCGCTCCCTTCGCCGGCATGATCCGGATCAGGTGTGACGGTAAGGACAGCTCCGGTTACTCCGGCTGTGCCCACTCTCAGCCCCGCAGATCGCCCGGGACTCCCGTGTCTCTCGTTGTTCGGGTTCTACGCTAGCGCGCTAGCGTCGCGGTGTGCACGATCGTGTTGCCCGTCTTGCCGCCGCCCGGCTCTATCTGTGTACCGACGCGCGTCGCGAGCGCGCCGATTTGGCCCAATTCGCCGACGCCGCCCTGGCCGGCGGGGTCGACATCATCCAGCTGCGCGACAAGGGATCGGCTGGTGAACAGCGGTTCGGCGCGCTGGAGGCGCGCGACGAGCTGGCCGCCTGCGAGATCCTCGCGGACGCGGCCCGCCGGCACGGCGCGCTGTTCGCCGTCAACGACCGGGCCGACATCGCCCGCGCGGCCGGGGCCGACGTGCTGCATCTGGGCCAGGGCGACCTGCCGGTGGACGTGGCACGGGACATTGTCGGGCCGGACCCGCTGATCGGCCTGTCCAGCCACGACGCCGGCCAGGTCACCGCGGCCGCCAACGGGGAGGCCGACTACTTCTGCGTCGGCCCGTGCTGGCCCACCCCCACCAAACCCGACCGCGCCGCCCCTGGCCTGGGACTCGTCCGCACCGCGGCCGCGCTGGGCATCGGCAAGCCGTGGTTCGCGATCGGCGGCATCGACTTGCAGCGGCTGCCCGAGGTGATCGAGGCGGGGGCCCGGCGAATTGTGGTGGTGCGCGCGATCACCGCGGCCGACGACCCCCAGGCCGCGGCCGAGCGGCTCAGGTCAGCGCTTCGAGCAGCGAGCTGATCCGGGGGCTCAGTTGCGACGGCGCCTGATCGGCATCACCCGGCATACACCAGACGAAGACTCCGGCGTCGATCTCCAGCGTCCGCGGCAGGTGCTGGCGCCGTTCGTCGGCATGCCCCAGCGGAACCAGCGCCGTCGCGGTGCGCAGCCGCTCCCAGCTGGCAGCGAAGCCGGGATGCAGCGGCAGGTCGGCCACCTCGTCCTCGGCGACCCAGCGCATTTCGGCGCTTTCCCGGTTGGGCACCGTGTGCAGCAACTCGCCGGCGTCGGCGACGACGGTGGTGTAGGGTCCAGTGCGTACCGGCGATGCCGGCCACCTCGGCGGTGACCACCGTCGCCCGCACCGCCAGCCGCTCGGCGAGCAGACCGGCCTCCTCGTGGGCTTCGCGGACCGCCGTCTCTTCCGGCGTTTCGTGGCTGTCCCGGGCGCCGCCCGGCAACCCCCAGGTGCCGCCCTGATGGCTCCACACCGCCCGATGCTGCAGCAACACCGCGGGGGTTCCATCGGGCCGGGGCGCCCGCAGCAGCAGACCCGCCGCGCCGAATCGACCCCAGTAGTGGGCGCCGCTGTCGGATATCACCCATCCGTCACCGTCGCCATGCACGCGTTCAGGATATGCAGGCGATCAAACGAAATTGGGGCAGCCTCCCCCCATCCGCCCTGACATCCTCTTAGAATTCGCTTATACAGGTACGAGCGGCACATTACGGAGACCGAAAGTCGAGGCCTGAAAACACGTGACGGTTGAGCTGGCGCACCCGTCGACCGAACCGCTGGGGTCGCGGTCGCCGGGCGAACCGGCCCCACCCCCGGTGGTGGTTCATCTCGACCACCCCGGGCCGCATCCTCACGATCGGCATCGTCCTGGCGGCGCTCGGCGTCTCCAGCGCCTTCGCCACCTCGACGACGATCAACCACCGCCAGCAGGTGCTGTCCACGGTGCTCAACCACACCGAGCCGCTGGCGTTCGCGGCCGGACGGCTCTACACCACGCTGTCGGTGGCCGACGCCGCCGCGGCCACCGCGTTCATCGCCCAGGCCGAGCCGTGGCCGGTCCGGATGCGTTACGAGCAGGCCATCACCGACGCGGCGGTCGCCGTGACCCGGGCGTCGAGCGGTCTGACCGACGAACCGCTGGTGCAGCTGCTCGGCAAGATCAACGCCGAGCTGGCCGTCTATACCGGCCTGATCGAAATAGCGCGGACCAACAACCGGGAGGGCAATCCGGTCGGTTTCGTCGTACCTGTCGGAGGCCTCGGGCCTGATGCAGTCGACGATCCTGCCCGACGCGGCGCAGCTCTATCAGGCGACGTCGGAGCGGGTGGACGCGGAAACCACCGCGTCCACGCACTTTCCGGCGCCGGTGGTCCTCGTCATCGCCACCACCGTGGTGTTCGGCGTGTTCTCGCACCGCTGGCTGGCGCGGCGGACCCGGCGCCGGATCAACCCCGGACTGGTCGTGGGCGCGCTCGGTATCCTCGTGATGGTGGTCTGGGTCGGAACTGCGCTAACAATCTCGACGACCGCCAGCCGTAGCGCCAAAGACACGGCGGCCGAGTCGCTCAAGACCGTGACCAGCGTCGCGATCACCGCGCAGCAGGCCCGGGCCGACGAGACACTGTCGTTGATCCGGCGCGGCGACGAGCAGGTCCGCAAACAGTCGTTCTATCAACGCATCGACTTCATGCATCAGCAGATCGACCAGTACATGGCCCGCAGCGATGCCGTCGACAAACCCGACCTGCAGGGCGCCAACCAGCTGTTGGTCCGCTGGCGGCAGGCCAACGACCGCATCAACTCCTACATCTCGGTCGGCAACTATCGGTCCGCCACCCAGATTGCGCTGGGCAGTGCCGAGGACGACTCGACCCCCGCGTTCGACAAGCTCGAGGATCAGTTGGGCAAGGCGATGACGCAGTGCCGGGCGCACCTGCGCAACGACGTGATCAACGCGCGCACCGGACTGTCCGGCGCTCAGGTCGGCGGCGTGGTGCTCAGTCTGGGCGCCGCCATCGCGGTCGCCCTGGGACTCTGGCCGCGGCTGAAAGAGTATCGATAATGAGCCTGCTGCCCAGGATCCGCCGGGCGTCCGCCGTGCTGGCCACGGCGATCGTGCTGGCGGGTTGCGGGCACACGGAATCGCTGACCGTGGCCACCGCGCCGACGTTGCCGCCGCCCACCCCGGTCGGCATGGAGCAGCTGCCGGCCGAGCCACCGCTGCCGCCCGACGAGACCGGCGAGGATTGCAACGCCCACCGCCAGCCTGCGCCCCTTCGCCACCAAGCCCGAGGCCGACGCCGCGGTGGCGTCCATCCGGGCCCGCGGCCGGCTGATCGTCGGGCTCGACATCGGCAGCAACCTGTTCAGCTTCCGCGACCCGATCACCGGCGAGATCACCGTTTCGACGTCGACATCGCCGGTGAGATCGCGCGCGACATCTTCGGCGCCCCGTCACACGTCGAGTACCGGATCCTGTCGTCCGACGAACGCATCACCGCGCTGCAGCACTCCGAGGTCGACATCGTCGTCAAGACGATGACGATCACCTGCGACCGCCGCAAGCAGGTGAACTTCTCCACCGTCTACCTCGACGCCAACCAGCGGATCCTGGCCTCCCGCGACTCGCCGATCGCCAAGGTGGCCGACCTGTCCGGCAAGCGGGTCTGCGTGGCCCGGGGCACCACGTCGTTGCACCGCATCCGCCAGATCGATCCGCCCCCGGTGATCGTGTCGGTGGTGAACTGGGCGGATTGCCTGGTGGCCATGCAGCAGCGTGAGATCGACGCCGTCAGCACCGACGACTCGATCCTGGCCGGGCTGGTCGAGGAAGGACCCGTATCTGCACATCGTCGGACCGAACATGGCCACCCAGCCCTACGGCATCGGCATCAATCTGGACAACACCGGGCTGGTCCGGTTCGTCAACGGCACACTGGAGCGCATCCGCCGAGACGGCACCTGGAACACCTTGTACCGCAAGTGGTTAACGGTTCTCGGCCCGGCGCCCGCCCCGCCCGTGCCTAGGTACGTGGACTGATGACCGAGGCCGAGTACGACGCCGACGCCGAGGACCTGGACCCCGGCACGCAGCCACCGGACACCCAGACCGGGGCGACGACGGGACGCGCGCATGCCACCCAGGCGCTCTTCCGTCCCGACTGGGACGACGATGACGACGACGACCTTCCGCACATCACCGTGGACACCGAACCGCAAGAGCGGACGGTCGCGACCCGGGTGCTGACGCCGACCCGGGAGCTCGGTGGCGGGCTGGTGAAAATCCCCCGCATCCGCGACATCGACCCGCTCGAAGCCCTGATGACCAATCCGATGGTGCCGGAGGGCAAGCGGTTCTGCTGGAACTGCGGCAAGCCGGTGGGCCGGTCCGGCTCCGAGGGCAAGGGCACATCGGAGGGCAAGTGCCCGTCCTGCGGAAGCCCGTATTCGTTTCTGCCCCAACTGAATCCGGGCGATATCGTCGCGAACCAGTACGAGGTCAAGGGCTGCATCGCGCACGGCGGGCTGGGCTGGGTGTACCTGGCCGTCGACCACAACGTCAACGACCGGCCGGTGGTGCTCAAGGGCTTGGTGCATTCGGGTGACGCCGAGGCCCAAGCCATCGCGATGGCCGAACGGCAGTTCCTCGCCGAGGTGGTCCATCCGCAGATCGTGCAGATCTTCAACTTCGTCGAACATGAGGACCGGCACGGGGACCCGGTCGGCTACATCGTGATGGAGTACATCGGCGGGCAGTCGCTCAAGCGGGGCAAGAAGGACCCCAAGCTGCCGGTCGCCGAGGCCATCGCCTACCTGCTGGAGATCCTGCCCGCGCTGAGCTATCTGCATTCGATCGGCTTGGTCTACAACGACCTCAAGCCGGAAAACATCATGCTCACCGAGGAGCAGCTGGAGCTGATCGACCTGGGCGCGGTGTCGCGGGTCAATTCGTTCGGCTACCTCTACGGCACCCCCGGATATCAGGCGCCGGAGATCGTGCGCACCGGCCCGACGATCGCCACCGACATCTACACCGTCGGGCGCACGCTGGCGGCGCTGACGTTGAACCTGCGCACCCGCAATGGCCGCTACGTGGACGGGTTGCCCGAAGACGACCCGGTGCTGGCCACCTACGACTCGTTCGGCCGGCTGCTGCGCCGCGCCATCGACCCCCGACCCGCGGCGCCGGTTCGGCTCCGCCGAGGAGATATCCGGTCAGTTGATGGGTGTGCTGCGCGAGGTCGTCGCCCAGGACTCCGGGGTGCCGCGGCCCGGGTTGTCGACGCTGTTCAGCCCGAGCCGCTCCACCTTCGCGTGGACCTGTCGGTGGCGCACACCGACGTCTACCTCGACGGGACAGGTGCATTCGGAGAAGCTGACCGCCCGGGAGATCGTCACCGCGTTGTCGGTGCCGCTGGTCGATCCGGCCGACGTGGCCGCGCCGGTGTTGCAGGCGACGGTGCTCTCCCCAGCCGGTGCAGACCCTGGACTCGTTGCGCGCGGCGCGGCACGGCTCGCTGGCCGCCGAGGGCATCGATGTGTCGGAGTCCGTCGAGCTGCCGCTGATGGAGGTCCGCGCGCTGCTGGATCTCGGGGACGTGGCCAAGGCCACCCGCAAGCTCGACGACCTGGCCGAGCGGGCGGGCTGGCGCTGGCGGTTGGTCTGGTTCCGCGCCGTCGCGGAGTTGCTCACCGGCGACTACGACTCCGCCATCAAGCATTTCACCGAGGTGCTGGATATCTTCCCCGGCGAGCTGGCGCCGAAATTGGCTCTTGCCGCCACCGGCGAGCTGGCCGGCCATGTCGACGTGGACAAGTTCTACAAGACGGTGTGGCGCACCAACGACGGCGTGATCTCGGCGGCCTTCGGGCTGGCGAGATCCCTTTCGGCCGACGGAGATCGAACCCGCGCGGTGCGCACACTCGACGAAGTGCCCGCCACCTCAAGGCATTTCACCACCGCGCGGCTGACCAGTGCGGTGACCCTGCTGTCCGGCCGCTCGACCAGTGAGATCAACGAGGAGCAGATCCGCGACGCCGCCCGGCGAGTCGAGGCGCTGCCGCCCACCGAGCCGCGGGTGTTGCAGATCCGCGCGCTGGTGCTCGGCGGCGCGATGGACTGGCTCGAAGCAAATCAGGCCAGCACCAACCACATTCTCGGCTTCCCGTTCACGTCGCACGGGCTGCGGCTGGGCGTCGAGGCGTCGCTGCGGAGCCTGGCCCGGGTAGCGCCCACCCAGCGGCATCGCTACACCCTCGTCGACATGGCCAACCGGGTGCGCCCCACCAGCACCTTCTAATTGGCGTTGAGTGTGCATCCTTGTCGACCTGGGTGCGTCCTTGGCTTTGAGTGTGCGTCCAGGGCGGCGACACGCCGAGCAACCCCGCCGTCAGCGCACACTTAAAACCGCTGCCGCACAGTCGAAGCAGCCATGGCGGCGCGGACCCGTCGCACGATCGCGGCGGGGTTGTCCTCTGCGACGACCCGGACCACGGTCCAACCCAGCCGCTCGAGCATTTCCAGACGCCGGATGTCCTTGACGTATTGCCGTCGATCGGTGCGGTGTTGGTCGCCGTCGTACTCCACCGCGACCATGCAATCCTCCCAGCCCAGGTCGAGGTAGGCGACCGGCATGCCGTCGACGCCAACCACCGGCATCTGGGTCTGCGGCCGCGGCAGACCCGCGTCGATGAGCAGCAGCCGCAAATAGCTCTCCCGCGGAGATTGCGCACCTGCGTCGACCAGCTCCAGTGCCGACTCCAGTCGCCTCAGCCCGGGCGAGCGGGGGTGGCTATTGGCAACGCGAAGAGCGTCCTCGACTTTGAAGCCCGTCGCGCGTGCGAGCGCGTCGAGCCGGACAACCGCCGAGCGAATGGCACCGCGCCGCCCGATGTCGAAAGCGGTTCGCTCCGGCGTGGTCACATTGAGTCCATCGATGATCTGTATCTCGCTGTCCAGCAACGTATCACGCCGCGTCAGGACACCAGGCGGTGTCCGCGGGTTGGCGTGTATCAGCTCTACCGGGACACCGTCGGGTATCCATTGTGAGCCGTGTAAAGCTGCGGCGCCCGCTCCGGCGATGACCCCTCGGCGCTTCAACCACAGCCAAGCCGCTACGACGCGAAGCTCAAGTGTGGGTTCGATGCCCTTGGGCAGGTAGACGTTCGGAAATACCGCGCGATAGCGGGCCCGCAGCTGTTGCCTACTGAGCGTGCCCGACGCCAATGCTTCACTACCGATGAACGGTTGACTCGAATCCCACATAGCGGGAACCATCGCACAGTGGGCACTGGCCGCGAATTCATCTATACACAGGGGCCATGAGCGTGCATCTAGGGTCTTGAGTGTGCATCCAGGGCGGCGACACGCCGATGAACCGCGCCGTGAGCGCACACTCAAAACCGCCAGTGCACACTCCACGACGTGAGTTCACACTCGACGCGAAAGAGAACGGGTTGGGGCTAACCCGCTAGCACGGCCGCGCAGTCGCGGGCGATCGCTAGTTCCTCGTTGGTCGGGACCACCAGCACGGTGATCGGCGAATCGTCTGCCGAAATCCGTTGCACGCCTTTGCTTTCGGACTGGTTACGGCTTTCGTCGAGCACGATGCCCAGCTGCTGGAGCCCGGCGATCGCGTCGCGACGCACCGCCGCATCGTTCTCGCCGATCCCCGCGGTGAAGGTAATGACGTCGGTGCGCCCCAGCACGGCCAGATAGGCGCCGATGTATTTGCGCAACCGGTGGATGAACACGTCATACGCCAATTGTGCTGATTCGTCGCCGGATTCGATCATCGAGTGCAGCTTGCGAAAGTCACGCTCACCGGCCAAACCCCAGACGCCGGACCGGTTGTTGAGCATCGACTCGATCGCCTCTACGTCCATCTTCGCGGTGCGCCACAGGTAGCTGATGACGCCGGGGTCGATGTCGCCGCTGCGGGTGCCCATCACCAGACCCTCCAACGGGGTCAGGCCCATCGACGTGTCGAGCGGCCGGCCGCCGGCGATCGCCGAGGCCGAAGCGCCATTGCCCAGGTGCAGCACGATCTGATTCAGCCCGTCCAGCGGCCGCTCCAGGAACGCGGCGGCCTGCTCGCTGACGTACCGGTGCGAGGTGCCGTGAAATCCGTAGCGGCGCACCTGGTATCGCTGCGCCAGCTCCCGGTCCATCGCATAGGTCGCGGCCGCGGCGGGCAGGTGATGGAAGAAAGCCGTGTCGAAGACGGCGATGTGCGCGACGTCCGGCAGTAGCTTGCGCGCCACCTTGATGCCCTGCACCGCAGGCGGATTGTGCAGCGGCGCAAGCTCAGAGAGCTTCTCGAGCTCGGCGACCACGGCGTCGTCGAGCAACGTCGGGCGATAGAAAGTCTGGCCCCCGTGCACGACGCGGTGTCCGACCGCCAACAGCCCGCTCGACTTCAGGTCCAGGCCATCCTCGGCCAGCTGGTGAAACGCCAGTCGCAGCGCCTCTTCGTGGTCCGCCGCCCGCCCCGACGGCTCGCCGATCTCGCCGATTACGCCGCCGCCGAGCGAATCGCCCGAATCAGGTTCCACTACTTGAAATTTCAGCGACGAGGAACCCGAGTTGATCACCAGCACCGGCCGATCAGCCATGGCCGACCCCCTGCGCCTGGATCGCGGTGATCGCAATTGTGTTGACGATGTCTTCGACCAGCGCACCGCGGGACAGGTCGTTCACCGGCTTGCGCAAGCCTTGCAGCACCGGGCCGATCGCGATGGCCCCGGCGCTGCGCTGCACCGCCTTGTAGGTGTTGTTGCCGGTGTTGAGGTCGGGGAAGATCAGCACCGTGGCGTGACCGGCCACCGGCGAGTCGCGCAGCTTGGTGGCGGCCACCGTGGGTTCGATCGCGGCGTCATACTGGATCGGCCCCTCGACCAACAGCCGCGGATTCCGGGCGCGCACCAATTCCGTTGCCTTCCTGACCTTGTCGACGTCGACTCCGGTTCCGGAATCACCGGTGGAATAGGACAGCATCGCCACCTTCGGCTCGATGCCGAACTGCGCAGCGGTGCGCGCCGAACTGATCGCGATGTCGGCGAGCTGTTCGGGCGTCGGGTCCGGGACGATCGCGCAGTCGCCGTAGGCCAGCACCCGATCGGGCAGGCACATCAGGAAAATACTGGACACCGTCGAGACGTCCGGAACGGTCCGGATGATCTCGAACGCCGGGCGAACCGTATGTGCCGTGGTGTGGGCGGCGCCGGACACCATGCCGTCGACCATGCCGTTGTGCACCAGCATGGTCCCGAAATACGAGACGTCATGCATGATCTCGTGGGCCTGCTCGACGGTGATCCCCTTCGCCTTGCGCAACTCGGCGTACTGCTTGGCGAACTGATCGCAGAGTTCTTCGTTCTGCGCGCTGATGATCGTGGCGTCGTGCAGGTCGACACCGAGTTCGGCAGCACGAGAACGTATTTGGGCTTCTTCACCCAGGATCGTCAGGTAGGCGACGCCGCGTTTCAGCACCCGGCCGGCGGCCTGCAGGATGCGGTCGTCGTTGCCTTCGGGCAGGACGATGTGCTTACGGTCGGCGCGGGCCCGCTGGGTGAGCTGATGGGTGAACATCTGCGGGGTGGTGACGGTCGGGATCGGAATGGCAAGCTGCGCAATCAGATCCGCGACATCCATGTGGGTGTTCACCAGCTCCACGGCGGTGTCGATCTTGCGATGGGAGCCGGCCGTGACGCGCCCGCGGGCCGCCGCGACCACGCTGCCCGTGGCGTAGGTACCCAGGTCAGTGGCGATGATCGGCAGCCGCAGCCGCAGGCCGGACACCAGCGAGGCGATGGACGGATGCAGGTCGAAGCCGCCGTTGAGGATCAGGCAGCACAGCGACGGAAAGCCTTCGGCCGCATGCGCACTCGCGACGGCCAGCACGACGTCCGAGCGGTCGCCGGGGGTGATCACCGCCATCCCGTCGCGCAGCCGTTCCAGCACATGGTCGGCGGTCATCCCGGCCACCAGCACGCCCATCGCCTCGCGCCCAACCAGTTCGGCGTCGCCGCTGACCAGCGTCCCGTGCACGGCCGTCTGCAGTTCGGCCACCGTCGGCGCCCGCAGCAGCGGGTCTTCGGGCAGCACGTAGCCCGGCGTCGTGAACATGTGCAGCGCCTCGGCCACCGCCCCCACTTCCGCCGGGGCGCACCGGTTGGCGACCACCGCCGCGGTGTGGGCCCGCTGCGCGGCGAGCTCGGCCAGACAGACCTCGACGACCCCGGCGACCTGATCGGCGGTGCGGTCCTTGGCGCGCACCACCAGCAGCACCGGCGCCCCGAGATTGACCGCGATGCGGGCATTGACCGACAGTTCGGTGGGACCGGTGACATCGCTGTAGTCGCTGCCGACGATCACCACGGCGTCGCAGGCCTGCGCCATCGCGTGGTACGCATCGACGATGCTGGCGATCGCCGCGTCGGTGTCGGTGTGGATCTCTTGGTAGGTGACGCCCACGCACTGCTCGTAGGACAAGCCCGCGGTGGCGCGCGTCAGCAGCAGCTCCAGGATGTAGTCGCGATCCTCCCCGAGCCGCGTGATCGGCCGGAACACACCGACTTTGGCGACCGTCGCCGTCAGACGGGTAAGCAGCCCCAGCGCGATCGTCGACTTGCCGGTCTCCGACTCGGGCGCCGCGATGTAGATCCCTGAAGCAGGACGAGCGGTATCAGCCAAGTCGCCGCAGCCTGGGCGCCAGGTCCTTTTCGAACAGCTCCAGGAAACGGCGCTGATCGTGACCGGGCGCGTGGAACACCAAGTGGTTCAGGCCCCACGTCACGTACTGACCGACCTTCTCGACGGCCTCGTCGGGATCCGACGCCACGATCCAGCGCTTGGTGATCTGCTCGATCGGCAGCGCGTCGGCGGCCTTCTCCATCTCGATCGGGTCGTCGATGCTGTGCTTCTGCTCGGCGGTCAGCGACAGCGGCGCCCAGAACCGGGTGTTCTCCCGGGCCAGCTCGGGGTCGGTGTCGTAGGAGATCTTGATCTCGATCATCCGGTCGACGTCGTCGGGGTTCTTGCCCGCGGCCTCGGCACCCTCGCGCATCGCGGGGATGAGCTTCTCCTCGTAGAGCTCCGCGCCCTTGCCGGAGGTGCAGATGAACCCGTCGCCGGCGCGCCCGGCGTACTTGGCCACCTGCGGCCCGCCCGCGGCGATGTAAATCGGGATGCCGCCCTCGGGCACGTCGTAGATCGAGGCGCCCTTGGTCTTGTAGTACTCGCCGGCAAAGTCGACGCGGTCGCCCAGCCACAGTTCGCGCATCAGTTTCACCGACTCGCGCAGCCGCGCGTAGCGCTCCTTGAACTCCGGCCATTCGCCCTCGTATCCGGTCGCGATCTCGTTCAGCGCCTCGCCGGTGCCGACACCGAGGAAGATGCGGTTCGGGTACAAGCAGCCCATCGTCGCGAAGGCCTGGGCGATCACGGCGGGGTTGTACCGGAAGGTCGGGGTGAGCACCGACGTGCCCAGCACCAGCCGCTCGGTGCGCTCGCCGACCGCGGTCATCCAGGCCAGCGAGAACGGGGCGTGTCCGCCCTTGTGCCGCCACGGCTGGAAGTGGTCACTGACGGTGGCGCTGTCCATACCGTGTGCTTCGGCGGCCACAGCCAGTTCGACGAGCTCGCGCGGTGCGAATTGTTCAGCAGACGCTTTGTATCCAAGTTTCAGTTCAGCCACGAGTCTTTTCTACTCCTATGCCCTTCTAGACTCGCGGGCATGGCACCCACGCCAACTCTTGTTCAAGTCACCGACACCGTGCACCTCGCCCAGGGTGAGGCCGTCAACTGGACGCTGGTCGCCGACGACACCGGCGTGATGCTGATCGACGCCGGCTATCCGGGCGATCGGGAAGCCGTGCTGGCCTCGCTGAAAGCGCTCGGCTACGGCGCCGGCGACGTGCGCGCGATCCTGCTGACGCATGCCCACATCGACCACCTGGGCTCGGCGATCTGGTTCGCCGCCGAGCACGGCACTCCCGTCTACTGTCACGCCGACGAGGTCGGCCACGCCAAGCGTGAATACCTCGAGCAGGTCTCGATCGTCGACCTCGCACTGCGCATCTGGCGGCCCACCTGGGCGGTGTGGACCGCGCACGTGGTGCGCAGCGGCGGCCTGATCCGCGACGGGATTCCGACCACCCAGCCGCTGACGCCCGAAATCGCCGCGGCGCTGCCGAGCCACCCGCGGCCCGTTTTCAGTCCCGGCCACACAGGAGGTCACTGCTCGTATCTGGTCGACGGCGTGCTGGCCAGCGGCGACGCTTTGATCACCGGGCACCCGCTGATCCGTCACGACGGTCCGCAGCTGCTGCCGGCGATCTTCAGCTATAGCCAGGAGGACTGCATCCGAACTCTTTCGGCGCTGGCCCTGTTGGAGACCGACGTCCTGGCACCGGGCCACGGCCCGCTGTGGCGCGGCCCAATCCGCGAAGCGACGAATGCGGCACTGGAAAAAGCGGGCGCACTGTGACGGTCGCCAAGTCGATCGCGTTGTTCGTGCTGGCGGCGCTGTTCGAGATCGGCGGCGCCTGGTTGGTGTGGCAGGGGGTGCGCGAACACCGCGGCTGGATGTGGGTCGGCTGGGGCGTGATCGCGCTGGGCGCCTACGGCTTTGTCGCCACCCTGCAGCCCGACGCCCACTTCGGTCGTATCCTGGCCGCGTATGGCGGCATCTTCGTCGCCGGTTCGCTGTTGTGGGGCATGGGTTTTGACGGGTTTCGCCCCGATCGGTGGGACGTCACCGGCGCGCTGATCTGCCTGCTGGGCGTGGCCGTGATTATGTATGCGCCGCGAACTCGCTGAGCCCCAAATGATCTCGCAGCGTCTCGCCGGCGTACTCGGTGCGGAACGCGCCACGCTCTTGCAGTAGCGGCACCACCCGGTCGACGAATTCGTCGAGACCGTGCGGTGTCAGATGCGGCACCAGGATGAACCCGTCGCAGGCGTCGGCCTGGATGTATTTGTCGATCTCGTCGGCGATCCCGGTGGCGGTGCCGACGAATTGCTCCCGGGTGGTGACCGCGATGATCAGCTCACGGATCGACAGTTTCTCGGCTTCGGAGCGTTCGCGCCATGTGCCCGCAACCGCGACCGGGTCGACATGGCGGACCCGGCCCTGGGTGATGTCACTGTCGACGACCGGATCGAATTCGGGCAGCGGCCCGTCCGGATCGAATTCGGAAAGCTCACGGCCCCACACCTGCTCGAGCATCGCGATCGCCGTGGCGCCGCTGACCTGCTGATAGCGGATGTGGCGCGCCTTGTCCTGCGCCTCGGCATCGTTGTCGCCGAGGACAAAGGTCGCGGCAGGAAAAACCTTGAGCTGGTTGGGGTCTCGGCCCGACGACACGGCACGGCCCTTGACGTCGGCGTAGTAGCGCTGACCGTCCTCCAGGGAGCCGTGCAAGGTGAACAGCGCGTCGGCGTAGCGGGCGCCGAACGCCCGCCCGTCGTCGGAGTCGCCGGCCTGCAGCAGGATCGGGTGGCCTTGCGGCCCCACCGGCAGCGTCGCGAACCCGCGTACGTCGAAGTCGGGACCCCGGTGCTCGACGCTGCGGATTCGGGAAGGGTCGACGTACGTACCGTTTTCGACATCGGCCAGCACGGCACCGTCTTCCCAGCTGTCCCAGAATTGGCGCGCGGTGACGAGGAACTCCTCGGCCCGCCGATACCGGTCGGCATGCTTCAGGAAGCCGCCGCGCCGGAAGTTTTCGCCGGTGAAGGCGTCCGACGAGGTGACGATGTTCCAGCCGGCGCGGCCGCCGGACAGATGGTCGAGAGTGGCGAATTGCCGTGCCACCTCGAATGGTTCGTTGAAGGTGGTGTTGATCGTCCCAGTCAGCCCGATCCGGTCGGTGACACCCGCCAGCGCGGCCAGGACCGTGAAGGTGTCCGGCCGTCCGACGACGTCTAGATCGTAGATCCGGCCACGGTGCTCACGCAGCCGCAGCCCTTCGGCGAGGAAGAAGTAGTCGAACAGTCCACGCTCGGCGGTGCGGGCGAGATGCACGAACGAGTCGAATTCGATCTGGCTGCCCGCGGTGGGATCGGTCCACACCGTGGTGTTGTTGACGCCAGGGAAGTGGGCGGCCAGGTGAATCGGCTTGCGGTGCTTGCCATTTCTGATGTTCATTCGGTCAGTCCCCAGCGCTTGGCGATCAGCTCATGCGATCGCAGCCGATCCTCGTGCCGGTGCGTCACCGAGGTGATCACCAGTTCGTCGGCCCGGGTCACCCGCTGCAGCGCCTGCAACCGCTCGGCCACTTCGTCCGCATTGCCCACGAATTGTGTTGCCAATCGGTCCTTTACGAGCGCGAATTGCTCGTCGGTCAGGGGTGGGCAGCTTTCGGGGTCGGGGTAGGGCATCGCGCCCACGCCGGTCCGGATCGAATACACCCAATGGCCGTAGCCGGCGGCCAGGTGCCGGGCGGTGTCGGAGTCGTCGGCGACGACGATGTCGGCCGACACCACGACGTAGGGCTCCGCCAACGCCGCCGACGGCACGAACGCGTCGCGGTAGGCCTCGACGGCTTCCAGCGCGGTGGCCGGGGTGATGTGATAGCTCGCGACGAACGGCAATCCCAAGGCGCCGGCCACCCGGGCGCTTTGGCCCCGAGTGCTGCCGAAGACCCACGGCCGCAAGTCACTTCGTTCGCCCGGCACGGCGTGCACATCGAACCCGCCGACGCGGTAGGTGCCGTCGATCAGGGCCAGGATGTCATCGATCTGCTCGGCGAAATCCGGCGACACGGCCTCCGGTTGCTGCAGGATCGCCATCGTGGCTTGCAGCTGGTCGAGATCGAGCAACCCGCGCAGGTCGAACGGTGTCGGAACGACGACGCCGTCCACCTCGTGCCACACCCGCGGCGGCCGGGGTTCCTTCGGCTTCTTCGGTTTGTGTTCCTCGGAGCGGCGCTGCCCGGACCGGCCGACACCAAGGTCGATGCGCCCCGGATGGAAGGCTTCCAGCATCCCGAAGCTCTCGACAACCGCGACGGCGGTGGTGTAGCCCAGTTGCACCGCCGCCGCACCCACCCGAATCATGTTGGTAGCCGCCGCGATTTGTCCGATCAGCACGGCCGGTGCGGCACTGGCGACCCCGACGAAGTGGTGTTCGGCCACCCAGTAGCGGCGGAAACCCCAGTCCTCGGCACGCTGGGCCAGTTCGATCGTGTTGCGCAGCGCCGTCGCGGGATCGCTCCCGGCGCTGATCGGCGCGAGGTCCAGAACGGAGAGCGGAACGTTCATCGCCGCACCGCCGCGTAGCGGTTGGGTGCGACCGGTAGGCCGAGGCGGGCCCGCAGCGTTTCGCCGTCCTGGTAGGCGGTGCGGAAGCGGTTGGCCCGCTGCAAAAGTGGAACCACCTCGTCCACGATCACCGGCAGATCGGTGGCGTTGACCGCCGGCCGCAACCGGGCACCGTCGATGCCGAGGCGCTGCCATTCCAGCAGCAGGTCCACCAATTCGGGTGCGGCTCCGGTGAAGTTGAGCGCATCGGAGCGGGGGTCGCCCGGGCCGCCGAACGACACCACCACGTCGGCGTAAACCTTCAGCCGCGTGCCGCCGGCGGCGGCCACCTCGTCGAGGATCCGGCGCAGCGATACCGAGTCGGACGGCGTGATGAACACAAGATCCGCACTGGCAGCAGCGAATTCGTAGACCGGGATTTGGTGGGCCAGCACCGCGACGACCGGCTGGCCCTGCGGCGGACGCGGCGTGATCGACGGCCCCTTGACCGAGAAGAACTTTCCGCTGAAGTCGATGTAGTGCAGTTTGTCGATGTCGACGTAGCGGCCGGTCGTCGCGTCGCGGATGATCGCGTCGTCCTCCCAGCTGTCCCAGAGCCGGCGCACCACGTCGACGTAGTCGGCGGCCTCCTCGAACAAGCCGTCCAGGCCCGCGTCGCGGCGGCCGAACAACGCCGCCTCGTGCGGGGTCGAGCTGACGCGTGGCTGCCAGCCCGCTCGACCATGCGAGACATAGTCCAGCGTGGCAATCGATTTGGAGATATGGAACGGCTCGGTGTGCGTCACCGTCGCCACCGGGATCAGCCCGATGTGCCGCGTCGCGGGGGCGATGCGCGCCGCCACCAGGGCCGCGTCGCCACGGCCGGCGAGACGTCGCGGCGAAATCTGCTCGCGGCGCCCTGGTTGCGGCATCAGGGTGTCGTCGATGGTGAGGAAGTCGAGCAGCCCGCGTTCGGCGGTGGCCGCAAGATCCGCCCAATAGCGGCCGCTCAGCGGCGACAACGTATCCGGGTCGGCCGCCAAGGTGGCCCGCCAGGCCTGCGGGTCCCAGCCGTATCCGTCCAGCGCGACGGCGAGATGCAACGGGCCGCTCATGTGAGCCACTTCTCGAATGCGATCGGGAAGACCGGGCCTTCGGACGGCAGCGGCTCGTCGAGTCGGCGGTATCCGGTGGCCTGATACAGCTCCTCGGCTTCGGGCTGACGGTGCCCGGTCATCAGGTAGACCTTCCGGTAGCCGCGCGCCGCGATCTCGGCTTCCAGCTCGGCCAGCAGTGCCATCGCGTACCCGCGGCGGCGATGCGCGCTGTCCGTCCAGATTCTCTTGAGCTCGGCCGTCTCCGCGTCGAACCGGCGAAATCCGCCGCCGGTCACCGGGCGGCCGTCCAATAGACCGATCAACATGCCCCCGTCCGGTGGCGCGAACTCGTCGGAGGGGTTGTCCTTGAGCCACGCCAGCACCGTTGGTTCCGTGCTGTCATAGCGCTGCGCGTACTCCACCGCCAGTTCGGCCAGCAACGGCTCCGCCAATGCGTCGTCCAACGCGGCAGATACGAACCGGAGCTGCGTCGTGGACATCACCTCACCTCTAACGCCTATCAGGCGGATGCATTCCGGCCGGGTGCCGCCCCGGGCCCGGCCGATCGCGTCGCGGTGACGTATCGGGGCGTAATCGCGTCGTCATCGGGGGTGCCACGCCAGCGGGTGCTCATTCCAATCGCACTGAACAAATCAGCGACATTTCGTTCGACCGTCTGCCAGCCATGGTCGGCCAGAAACCGCGGCACAGCCTGATATTGGCCGGGATACGTCAGCCCGGCCAGATCCACGTCGAGACCGAATTGCCGCCAGGTGTTGACGAACGTCTGGGCGGCCTCCCGCTGAAATGCGGACCAGGTGGGCATGTGGTCGCCGGCGAAGCGGCTGCCCGGCGCGCTGACCGCCGAGAGGTCGTCGAGCAACCGGTTCTGGCCGTCGGGGGGCAGGAATCCGATCAGAAACGTCTCGGCGATCCACGCCGTGGGTTCCGCGGCGTCAAAACCGGCCCGCCGCATGGCCGTCAACCAGTCGTCGCGCAGGTCGACGCCGACCGCCCGGCGGTGCGCGGTCAGCTCGGCGCCCAGCCCGCGCAGCACGGCAGTCTTGAAGTCGATGACGTCCGGCTGATCGATCTCGTACACCGTTGTCCCCGGCGGCCACCACAGCCGGTACGGCCGGGTGTCCAGACCGGAGCCCACGATCACGACCTGGCGAAGACCCGCCCGTCCGGCGTCGGCGAGGAATTCATCCAGGAACCGGGTGTGCGCCCCGAGCAGGGTGATCAGCCCGGTCATGATCGGGTTGTCGCCGCCGTCCTCGGTGTAGCGCTGGTCGTCGACCATCCGGGTGAAGTACTGCACCCCCGCGGCCCGCACCAACTGCTCGGCGAACGGGTCGTTGACCAGCCCCTTGGTGGTTGCCAGCGCCCGCGCGACCGCGCCGAACGTCGCGGTCATTCCGACACCGCTGTCGGGACCCCACGTGTCGTCGTCGGTCCGAGCCATCAGACCTTCGAGCGGCGCCGCAACGCGAGCCCGACGCCCGCTCGCCAACCGAGCAGCAACAGCGCGGTGACCGTCGCGGCGACCACGATGAAACTCGCGGCCACGCCCGCCGAACTGGCTTTGCGCAACACCATGCCGATCACCACGGTGGACAACCAGACCACCACCCCGGTGGGCGCCACGGCGGTGGGCCGCTGCCAGCCCCGGGATATCAGCCACCCGATCAACGTGCCGGTGAGAAACGGCCAGGCCGTCGTCGCGATGCCGGCGAGATTGAGGCCTTCGTCGTGACTGCGGCGTCCCAAGGCGCAGAACACCAAAACGCACACCACATCCAGGCCCAGCCACCCCAGCCGCTGCATAGAGCGAGACTACCGGGCAGGCCCGGATGCTGTTCTTCGCGATGGACGCGGTGGCAGGCTGACTGCTATGAGCACACACAGGCCTCCCGCGTTCAACCGAGAAGACCCTCTTGGCATCGACGCGTCGCTGTCCAGCGACGAGATCGCGGTTCGCGACACGGTCCGAAAATTCTGCGCCGAGCACGTCATCCCCTACATCGCGGAGTGGTTCGAAATCGGCGACCTGCCGGTGCGCCAACTGGGCAAGCAGTTCGGCCAGCTCGGGCTGCTCGGCATGCATCTGGAGGGCTACGGCTGCGGTGGGTCCTCGTCGGTGCACTACGGCCTGGCGTGTACCGAACTGGAGGCCGCCGACTCCGGAATCCGGTCGATGGTCTCGGTGCAGGGTTCGCTGGCGATGTTCGCGATCTGGAACTTCGGCTCCGAGGACCAAAAGCAGCAATGGCTTCCCGGCATGGCCGCCGGCGAACTGCTCGGCTGCTTCGGGCTCACCGAACCCGACGCCGGATCCGACCCCGCGGCGATGAAAACCCATGCGCGACGGGATGGTTCGGACTGGGTGCTCAACGGCCGCAAGATGTGGATCACCAACGGTTCGGTCGCCGACGTCGCGGTGGTGTGGGCCGACACCGACGACGGGATCCGCGGCTTCATCGTCCCGGCCCGCACCGCGGGCTTCACCGCCAACACGATTCACCACAAGCTATCGCTGCGTGCTTCGATCACCAGCGAGCTGGTGCTCGACGACGTGCGGTTGCCGGCCGACGCGATGCTGCCCGACGCCACCGGGCTGCGCGGGCCGCTGTCCTGCCTGTCCGAAGCGCGCTACGGCATCGTCTGGGGATCGATGGGAGCGGCGCGCACGGCGTGGCAGGCGGCACTCGAATACGCGACGCAGCGCACCCAATTCGGCCGGCCGATCGCCGGATTCCAGTTGACCCAAGCGAAACTCGTCGACATGGCCGTCGAATTGCACAAGGGTCAGCTGCTGTCGCTGCATCTGGGCCGCCTCAAGGACAGTGTCGGGCTGCGCCCCGAGCAGGTCAGCTTCGGCAAGCTCAACAACACCCGCGAGGCCCTCAAGATCTGCCGGACCGCTCGAACCATATTGGGCGGCAACGGGATATCGCTGGAGTACCCGGTGATCCGGCACATGGTCAACCTGGAGTCGGTGCTGACCTACGAAGGCACTCCCGAGATGCACCAATTGGTGCTCGGCCAGGCATTCACCGGTAGCGACGCCTTCCGCTGATGGGTATCCGGCGTCGCATCGCATCGCTGGTCGTCGCGGGCCTGCTCGTGGCGGCCTGCGGACCCACGCCCACACCGGCGGCCCCACAGGCGGAATCCGCCGACAAGATCAAGGCCGATGCCGTGCTGCGGGTGGTGCACAACTTCATGACGCAGGCACACCTGAAGGCCGTGATCGTCCGCGTCACGGTGGACGGCAAGGAGGTGCTCACCCAGGCCGTCGGCGATTCGATGACCGGGGTGCCGGCCACCCCCGATATGCACTTCCGCAACGGCGCGGTCGCGATCTCCTACGTGTCGACGTTGCTGCTCAAGCTGGTCGACCAGAAGAAGCTGAGCCTCGAGGACCGGCTGTCGAAATGGCTGCCCGACTTTCCCAACGCCGGGCGCGTCACGCTGGGGCAGCTGGCGCAGATGACGTCCGGGTACCCGGACTACGTCCTGGGCAACGATCAGTTCGACAATGAGTCGTACGCAAACCCATTCCAGCAGTGGACAACTCACGACATACTCGCGCAGATCTCCGGGCGTCCGCTGCTCTATGAGCCGGGAACGAACTGGAACTACGCGCACACCAACTACGTGCTGCTGGGGCTGGCGTTGGAGAAGGCCACCGGCCAGGACATGCCGACGCTGCTGCAGAACGAAGTGCTGGGGCCGCTCGCCCTGAAGCACACCGCGAACTCCGATACCCCCGAAATCCCCTGGCCCGTCCTGCACGCATTCAGCTCCGAGCGCCGCCAGGCGCTCAAAATCCCTGCGGGGACGCCGTTTTACGAAGAGTCCACGTACTGGAACCCGTCCTGGACCATTACCCATGGCGCCATTCAGACCACCACCATCGACGACATGGAAGCCACCGCGGTCGGGATCGGCTCGGGCAAGCTGCTCTCGGCGGACTCGTACAAGAAGATGGTGTCGACCGCGCTGCGCGGCAAGACGCACGCCCAACCGGGCTGCCCGACCTGCTTCGAGCAAAACGAGGGCTACACCTACGGCCTGGGCATCATCATCTCCGGCGACTGGCTGATGCAGAATCCGCTGTTCTCCGGCTGCGCGGGCGTCGAGGCCTATCTGCCGGCGCAGAAGATCGCGATCGCCGTGGCGGTCACGTACGCCCCGGAGGCATTCGATGACCAGGGCAACTACAGTAATCAGGCCGACATACTGTTCCGCAAGATCGGCGCGGTGATGGCTCCGAACGCAGCCCCACCGATGCCGCCGGGGAGATAAAGGAGTTCAGGTATGCGGATTCGCACTATCGCCGCGTGCACGCTGGCCCTGGGAGCGTTGGCGGTGCCCACCGCCGTCGCCGATCCCACCGGCACGCTGCCCCCGATGACACCCACTAACGGCGGGCCGATCATCGGCGGTGGGGGTGCCGCGTCGGCGATGTCGCAACAACTCAAGGGCCTCAACGATCCGAATGTGCAAGAGGTCGACGGCCCCGACGCGGCTCAATTCATCGCCGCCGCAGCCGGTATCAGCGATCGCGACCTCGCCCTGCCGTTCATGGCGCTGCAGCGCGCGTTGGGGTGCCAGAAGAACAACGCCGGGTTCGGGGCGCGTGGCTACCGCCGCAACGACGGCAAGTGGGGTGGCGCCATGCTGGTCATCGCCAAGAGCGCCTATCCGGACGTCGCCGCGATGAAGGCGTGCGAGATGTCCAACTGGCGCCGGCCTTCGATGGGCAGCCCCACATCGATGTGCAACAGCGGATGGGCTTATCCCCCACCGACATTCAACGACAAGGGCGGCGACTACATCGTGTTGCTCGCCGGCACGAACAACGACTTCTGCACCGCGCTCAACGGGAACTACAAGGGCACCGCGGCCGCGTGGCCGTGAGCCGCCGGGTTATGGAGTCAGGTCGCCGTTGACATAGCGCTGCAGATTCGGGGCGATCGCGGCGATCGCCTCGTCGTCGGTCATGGATGCGACGGGCTCGATCTTCCAGACGTAACGCATCAGCGCGAAGCCCATCATCTGGGACGAGACGAGCCCGCTGCGGATCAGCCGGTCGCGTTCGTCGGCGCCCAGGTGCGATACGCCCATCAGGCTGCCCTCGACGATCCGTCGCAGCTTCTCGTGGGTGGCCGGTTCGTGTGCGGCGGTCTGCAGGATGGCCCGCAGGGTGGGCGCCACCTCGTCGTCGGCCCAGGCGTCCAACAGGACGGAGATCAGCGCGGCGCCGAGCCCGTCGACGGGCGTGGTCCACACCTTGGCGACGTTGTCCAGGAACTTCTGCGGCGGGTTCGTCGCCGCGTCCAGCAGGCCTTCCTTCGACCCGAAGTAGTGGTAGACCAGCGCGGGGTCGACGTCGGCCCCCCGGGCGACCGCGCGGATCGTGGTGCCGGCCCAGCCGTGTTGGGCGAACTCGTTGCGGGCGGCCGCCGTGATGCGCGCCGCGAGCACCCCGCGTTCATCTCGGGGCCCCGGTGTTATCGACTTGTTCGGCATGAGTTTCATCATACCGTGAATTTCTTCTTGCGTTGAGACTTTCTCGACGCACTGCGAAACGGGAGACGGCTGGTCCAGCCGCCGCCGACTGATCCGGCGCTAGTCGTCGATGTGCGTCGGTGGGTCGGCGAAGGCAGCACCCGACGGGTGCTGGTTGGGGCCCAACGTCTGGCAGTTCGTGTTGGTGACGTAAATAGGCGTGCCGTCGCGCCCGCCGGCGGGCGGAAACACGACGCAGCGTTGCCAGGTGCCGTCGGGCTGGATTTGTCCATCGCACTTGCTGATCACGATGCCGCCCAATTGGCAGCCGGCACTGGCCGGGGGCGCCGCGACGATCAACGCACCGGCGGACAACGCGGTGGCCAGTCCTGCGACGACGAATTGCCTCATGCTGTAGGGACTCTACTCAGTGCGAAGGCCGGGCCCCGTCAGCACACACGTTGTCAGCCCGAGCGAGTCTGTATCGAATGTGTTTCCGATTCCGTGCGCACTCGCCGACAACTGAACGTTCATCTCGCCGAAGTCGTACGGTGGACGTGCGCTGCGGAGACTGTAGGGGCCAGACGGACAGTAGACCTGAAGGAGAATCATGTCGCGCCATCGCGTCGTCATCATCGGAAGCGGGTTCGGCGGGCTGAATGCGGCCAAGGCGCTCAAGCGCGCCGACGTCGATGTCACCCTCATCTCGAAGACGACCACTCACCTGTTCCAGCCGCTGCTGTACCAGGTGGCGACCGGCATCCTGTCCGAAGGCGAGATCGCGCCGGCCACCCGACTGATCCTGCAGAAGCAGAAGAACGTGCAGGTGCTGCTGGGCGAGGTCTACGACATCAACCTGACGGCCAGCACGGTGACGTCGAAGCTGATGGGCATGGAGACTGTGACACCGTTCGACAGCCTGATCGTGGCGGCCGGCGCCCAGCAGTCCTACTTCGGCAACGACCAGTTCGCGACCTACGCGCCCGGCATGAAGACCATCGACGACGCCCTCGAGCTGCGCGGCCGGATCCTCGGCGCGTTCGAGGCCGCCGAGGTCACCGACGATCTTGCCGAACGGCAACGCCGCCTGACCTTCGTCGTGGTCGGAGCCGGACCCACCGGTGTCGAGGTGGCGGGACAGATCAAGGAACTCGCCCACCGCACCCTCAAAGAGGCGTTCCGGACCATCGAGCCCCGTGACTGCCGGGTGATCCTGCTCGATGCCGCGCCCGCGGTGCTGCCGCCGATGGGCGAGAAGCTGGGTCTGAAAGCCCAACAGCGGCTGGAAAAGATGGGCGTCGAGGTCCAGCTGAACGCGATGGTCGACGACGTCGACTACATGGGCCTCACGATCAAGGAGAAGGACGGCACCAAGCGCCGCATCGAATGCGCGTGCAAGGTGTGGGCGGCCGGCGTGCAGGCCAGCTCGCTGGGCAAGATCATCGCCGACCAGTCCGACGGCACCGAGGTCGACCGCGCCGGACGGGTGATCGTCGAGCCCGACCTGACCGTCAAGGGCCACCCAAACGTCTTCATCGTCGGTGACCTGATGAACGTGCCCGACGTGCCCGGGATGGCCCAGGGCGCTATTCAGGGCGCGCACTACGCCACCGACCGGATCAAAGACATGGTCAAGGGCACCGACGACCCGGCCACCCGCAAGCCCTTCGCCTACTTCGACAAGGGCAGCATGGCCACCATCTCCCGCTTCAGCGCCGTCGCCCAGGTCGGCAAGCTGGAGTTCGGCGGCTTCATCGCCTGGCTGGCCTGGCTGGGGCTGCACCTGCTGTACCTCGTCGGCTTCAAGAACCGGTTCACCACCGTGATCGCCTGGTTCATCACCTTCCTGGGCGACGGGCGCAGCCAGATGGCGATCACCACGCAGATGATCTACGCCAGGGTGGTGACCCAGAACTGGATGGAAGCGCAGGAAGCGCTGACCCAAACCGAACAAGCCGAAAAACAAGCCGCCAGTTAGCTCAAGGCCTGGTCGATATCGGCGATCAGATCGTCCGTGTTTTCCAGGCCGACCGAGATCCGGACCACGCCGTCACCCAGCCCGATCGCGGCGCGCCCCTCCGGCCCCATCGCCCGGTGCGTCGTCGTAGCCGGGTGTGTGACAAGCGATTTCGCGTCACCGAGGTTGTTCGAGATGTCGATCAGCCGCAGCTTGTCCAGCACCTCGAAGGCGCGGTCCTTGGCGGCGTCGGCCTCCAGCTCGAAGGTGAGCACCGTTCCGCCGCCGGACATCTGGCGCTTGGCCAGGTCGTACTGCGGGTGCGACGCCAGGAACGGGTAGCGCACCCAGCGCACCGCCGGGTGGCCTTCCAGGAACTCCGCGATCCGATGCGCCGAGGAGTTGCTGTAGTCCACTCGAACAGCCAGTGTCTCAAGGCCTTTCAGCAACACCCAGGCGTTGAATGCGCTCATCGCCGGGCCGGTGTGGCGCATCAGCTTCTGCACCGGCCCGTCGATGTACTCCTGGTCGCCGAGGATCGCACCGCCCAGCACCCGGCCCTGGCCGTCGATGTGCTTGGTGCCCGAGTACACCACCACGTCCACCCCGAGCGGAAAGCCTTGCTGCAGAAGAGGGGTAGCAAAGACATTGTCCAGCACCACTTTTGCGCCCGCGGCATGCGACATTTCGGTCACTGCGGCGATATCCACCAGCGACTGCATCGGGTTCGACGGCGTCTCGAAGAACACCGCCTGCGTCGGCACCGACAGCGCCTGCTCCCACTGGGCGAGGTCGTCTCCGTCGACGAAGACGGTCTCCACGCCCCAGCGCGGCAGGATCTCGTTGCACACCACGAAACACGACCCGAACAGGCTGCGCGCGGCCACCAATCGATCGCCGGCGCCCAACAGCGCGCCCAGCGAGGTGAACACCGCGGCCATGCCGCTGGCCGTGGCGAACGCCGCCGGTGCGCCCTCGATCAGCCGCAGCCGTTCCTCGAACATCGACACGGTGGGGTTGCCGTAGCGCGAGTACACATAGCGGTCCAGCTCGCCGGTGAACGCCTGCTCGGCGCTGGCCGCCGACGGGTAGACGTAGCCGGAGGTCAAGAACATGCCCTCGGCGGTCTCTTCGAACCCGGACCGCAACAACCCCCCGCGCACGCCGATGGTGGCTGGGCCGACGCCGTCGGGCAGTGCCTTCGGAGTGCGGACCGACGGAACGTCTGTCATTGGCGCCACTCTCCCCCGCAAGCGGGTGGTGCCCCCACGATCCCGGCTACGCCGGCATCATCGTCGTCGACGCGGGTCATTGCTGCTTCCAGGGCAATCCGACTGCCCGCCAACCGGTTTCACCACGGTGTCCGAGCGCGTCCAGATTGCCCTCGAAACCGTCCAGGATGTTGTAGGACGGCGCGATGCCGGCCTCGGTGGCGGTCTCCGCGGCCCCGATCGAGCGGTTGCCCGAGCGACACAGGAAGACGACCGGACCCGGCTCCGCGGGGAGCCGGTCCTTCAGTTCGGTGAGGAAGTTCGTGTTGTGCCCGGCCGACGTGTTCCATTCGATGAAAACCGCGTCGCGGCCCAGACTCGACAGATCGGGTATGCCGACGAACCGCCATTCGGCGTCGGTGCGCACGTCGACCAGGACCGCCTGGGGGTTGTCGCTGAGCAACTTCCATGCCTCAAGCGGCGTGATATCTCCTGCGTAGCTCATTCGCGTGAGTCTAGTTAACGGCCCGGGGACACCGCCGTGGCCACGTCCCGGGCACGGTCTCGCGCGGCCGCCACGTCCGGCGCGGTGGCCAGCGCGACCCCCCGCCGGAGGCCCGGTCCGCCATCGAATACCCGGAGGTCGCTCTCCGGCACGGCCAGCGCCGCGGTCAGCGCCGCGGCCGTGGTCGCCGGGTGGCTGGTACGCGCGGCGGCCGGTGAAATCATCAGCGCATCCACCGGGAGGCCGAGAATCGCCCGGGCCTGAAGCTCGAACGCCGAAATCCGCTGGCTGCGCAGGGTCACCCAAGCACTTTGCGGCAGAACGGCACTCACGTCGGCGAAGTACACCTCGTCGCCGTTGATCATCAACTCGACGGCGAAGACGCCGCGGCCGCCGAGCGCCTTCACGATGCGCGCCGCGATCGACTTGGCGGCGTCCAGGGCGGCCGGGCTCATCTTCTGGGGTTGCCAGGATTCCAGCACGTCGGGTTCGGCATGGCGGTGCCCGATCGGCGAGCAGAACTCGATCAGCGGCCCGTTCGGGCCCTCGCTGCGGATTGCGAGCAGCGTGACGCAAAATTCGACCTCGACCACCGTTTCGGCCAGCACCCGTGGCTGCTCGGCATGCCCCACCGCGCGCCGCCATCCGGGCTCGACGTCGTCGGGCCCGGAAAGCTCCGAGCGCCCCGCCGTCGGACCCAGCGACTCGACCAGCAACGGATAGCCGGCGTGCGCGGCCACCGCCTTGAGTTCGTCGACCGATCCGACGAACCAGAACGGCGCGGTCGGCAGGCCCAGCTGGTCGGCGGCCAACCGGCGCAGTCCCTCCCGGTCGTTGGTCAGCCGAACGGTGCGGGCGTTGGGCACCAGTTCAATCGTGTCGTCTTGCGCGCGGGCCGCGAGCGCCTCGACCGCGGCAACGGAGACCGCGCCGGTGGCGGTCACCACGAAGTCCGGTTGCAGCCGGTCGATCGCCGCCGACACGGCGTCGGTGTCCGGGTGTTCGTCGACCCGGGCACCCAGGCGGCGCAGGGCGGTCGCCAGCTCGCGGCTGAGTTCGCCGGAACCCAGCAACATCACCCGGGGCCCGCCTGCGGTCTCGCGCTGTGCTTCGGTCACAGTTGAATGCTACGGCCGACCGGGTCAGGGCTGGCCCGGCAATAACCGCACCATCAGGCCGGTACCTTCGGCCAGCACGTCGTCGTCGCCGTCGACCAATTCGGCCGAGACGTACGCCTTGCGGCCCTCGGCGCTGGTCACCCGCCCCCGCACCAGCAACGGAACGTCGATCGGGGTGATCTTGCGATAGTCGACATGCAGGAACGCCGTCCGGCTGATCGGGCGCCCCGCGGCGTGCGCGATCATCCCGAACGTGTGGTCAAACAGCAACGGCAGAATGCCGCCGTGCACGGCCATGTTGCCGCCGACGTGGAAGCGGCTGAAATGGCCGGTCATTTCGACACCGTCGGGGGCGTAGCGCGTCAACGTCCAGGGCGGGATCAGCAAGCTGCCCATCCCGGGCAGCTCCGGCGCGCGGCCCGCCGGCGCCACGCCCTCGGCGGCCTGGAACGGCTCCAGCCGCTCCACCAATGCGGCGACCCGGTCGGCCGCGTCGTCCCAGACGTCGTCGGCGGGGTCGGCCGACACGGCGAGGTCCTGCAGCCGGCGCATGGTCGCGACGAAGCGCACGAATCCCGGTCCCGGGGTGGCCGGCGCGTATTCGGGAAAGCCGCCGTGGTGGTCGTAGTCGGGGTCGAGTTCGTATGCGTCAGGATCTGCCACTAGCGCGCCGCCAGCACGTCGCGGCGCACGATGGTCTGATCCCGGCCCGGCCCCACGCCGATGCACGAAACATGCGCTCCGGCAAGCTCTTCCAGACGCAACACGTAGTCGCGCGCCTTGGCGGGCAGGTCGTCGAATTCGCGTGCGCCGGAGATGTCCTCCCACCAACCGGGCAGCTCTTCGTAGATCGGTTCGGCCTTGTGCAGATCAGTCTGCGTCATCGGCATTTCGTCGGTCCGCACACCGTCGACCCGGTAACCGACACACACCGGCACGGTTTCCAGGCTGGACAGCACGTCGAGCTTGGTCAGGAAGTAGTCGGTGATGCCGTTGACCCGGGTGGCGTAGCGGGCGATCACGGCGTCGAACCAACCGGTGCGCCGCCGCCGACCGGTGGTGACACCGAACTCGCCGCCGGTCTTGGACAGGTATTCGCCGCTCTCGTCGAACAATTCGGTCGGGAACGGACCCGAGCCCACCCGGGTGGTGTAGGCCTTGAGGATTCCCAGCACGGTGCCGATCCGGGTGGGGCCGATGCCGGACCCGACGGCCGCGCCGCCCGCCGTCGGATTCGACGACGTCACATACGGATACGTGCCGTGGTCGACGTCGAGCAGCGTGCCCTGCGAGCCCTCGAGCAGCACGGTCTCACCGGCTTCCAGCGCGGTGTTGAGCAGTAGCCGGGTATCGGCGATCCGGTGCTTGAATCCCTCGGCCTGCTGCAGCAGGGCGTCGACCACCTGATGCGGATCCAGCGCCTTGCGGTTGTAGATCTTGACCAGGATCTGGTTCTTGAGTTCCAGGGCGCCCTCGACCTTGTGCGTCAGCTCCACGGGGTCGAGCACGTCGGCGACCCGGATGCCCTGGCGGGCGATCTTGTCCTGGTAGCACGGTCCGATGCCGCGGCCGGTGGTGCCGATCTTCTTGTTGCCCATGTAGCGCTCGGTCACCTTGTCGATGGCCACGTGGTAGGGCAGCAGCAGATGCGCGTCGGCGGAGATCAGCAGCCGCGAGGTGTCGACGCCGCGATCCTCCAGGCCCTTGAGCTCGTCGAGCAGCACGCCGGGATCGATCACCACGCCGTTGCCGATGACGTTGGTGACGCCGGGCGTCAGCACTCCCGACGGGATCAGATGTAGCGCGAAGTTTTCCCCGGTCGGCAACACGACGGTGTGCCCGGCGTTGTTGCCGCCCTGATAGCGCACCACCCACTGCACACGCCCACCGAGCAGGTCAGTGGCCTTACCTTTGCCCTCGTCGCCCCATTGGGCGCCGATGAGGACGATTGCCGGCATGACATGCTCCCGCCTGGTCTCGCCTGCTTATTGTGGTCCAGCCGGGGACCCACCCTATCCCAGCAGGTCGCGAGGAGCCCATGAATATCGCCGCGGACACGGCCGACATGGCGGTGTTGCGCTTCGGCGACCGGCGACTGCCTGGTCCGCTCGACGGTCTGCCCCTCCATCGAGTCGATGGCCCGGCCGATATCGACGCCGCGATCGGGCCATACCGACGGCTGGTGGTGCTCGGCGACGACGCCGAACTGGCCGCGGTGCTGGGCCGGCTGCTGCGGGCTGAGCGGCTCGACGTCGAGGTGGCCTACGTGCCGCTCCGCCGCACCCGCGCGACCCGGGTCTACCGCTTGAAGGCGGGGCGGAAGGCGGCCCGGCGGGCCCGGCGCGGCACCGCCGGGCGGGTCACGCTGGTACGCGACGAGACCGGCGCGGTGATCGTGGGCCGGGCCGGCTGGCAGCCCCCCAAGGACCACCGACTGCTGCATGGTGAGGCCGTCGTCGACGACACGCGGCTGTTCGACGGCGACGTCACCGGCGCATACATCGAACCGACACTGGCCGTGCCGGGCCTGCGCGCCGCGGTGCACGGACGCTGGCGCCGGTGGATCGCCGGCCGCGCCGTCCAGCTCGGCAGCACCGGCGTCGTGGTGGTCCGCGACGGCGTCGCCGCGCCCCGCGCCGCCCGGCGATCGACGTTCTACCGCCACGTCGAAGGTTGGTTGCTGGTCCGGTAGTTTCAACCGGTGGACTCACACGGGCGCGCATCGCTGCGGCCCAGCCCAATCTTCTTGGCACTGATCGGATTGACGGCCGTCGGCGGCGTGCTCGCCTGGCTGGCCGGGACGACCGTGCGGCCGATCTCCTACGCCGGGGTGTTCATCTTCGTAATCGGCGGTTGGCTGGTTTCGCTGTGCCTACACGAATTCGGCCACGCGGCGACCGCGTGGCGATTCGGCGACCACGACGAACAGGTGCGCGGCTACCTGACCCTGGATCCGCGGCGCTACGCCCATCCCGGGCTGTCGCTGCTGCTGCCGATGGTGTTCATCGCGCTCGGCGGGATCGGCCTGCCCGGCGCCGCGGTGTACGTGCGCACCTGGTTCATGACGCCGACGCGACGCACCCTGGTCAGCCTGGCCGGCCCGGCGGCCAACCTGCTGCTGGCGGTGCTGCTGCTGACGCTGACCCGGCTGTTCTTCGACCCGGACCACTGGGTGCTGTGGGCCGGCGTGGCGTTTCTGGGTTTCCTGCAGATCATGGCGGTCGTGCTGAACCTGCTGCCCATCCCCGGCCTGGACGGCTACGACGCCCTGGAACCGCACCTGAGTCAGGAGACGCAGCGCGCCGTGGCGCCGGCCAAGCAGTACGGCGTCTTCATCCTGTTGTTCCTGCTGCTGGCGCCGGCGGTCAACCAGTGGCTGTTCGCGGTCGTGGACTGGTTCTTCGACTTCTCCGGGGTGCCGCACCTGCTGGCCAGCGCCGGCAACTCGCTGACCCGCTTCTGGAGCCGCTGGTTCTAGGCCTTGCAATATATGCGTTGCCACGCATATATTGATCGGCATGGGCGCAGGACACAGTCACACCCCCGCCGAGGCCGACGCGTCTCGGATGATCCCCCGCATGATCATGGCCGCCGGGATTTTGGCGACGTTCTTCGTGATCGAGCTGACCACTTCGCTGCTGATCAATTCCCTTGCGCTGCTGGCGGATGCCGGGCACATGCTGACCGACGTGGTCGCGGTGTTCATGGGGCTTGCCGCGGTGGTGCTGGCCAAGCGCGGCAGCACCTCGCCGGATCGCACCTACGGCTGGCACCGCGCCGAGGTCTTCACCGCGGTGGCCAATGCGGTGTTGCTGGTCGGGGTGGCGTCGTTCATCCTCTACGAGGCGATCGAGCGGCTCGGTAAGGGAGCCGACGTTCCCGGCCTACCGATGATCGTGGTGGCACTGGCCGGGCTGATCGCCAACTTCGCGGTGGCGATGCTGCTGCGGTCGCATTCCGAGGGCAGCCTGGCCGTCAAGGGCGCCTACATGGAGGTCATCGCCGACACCGTCGGCAGCCTGGGCGTGCTGATCGCCGGTGTCGTGACCGTCACGACGCACTGGCCCTACGCCGACGTCGTGGTCGCGGTGCTGGTGGCCCTCTGGGTGCTGCCCCGCGCATTCTCGCTGGCGCGCGCGGCGCTGCGAATCCTGTCCGAGACGTCGCCGGCCCACATTGACGTCGAGGAGCTACGGACGGCACTGGGCACCGTCGACGGCGTGACCGAGGTGCACGATCTGCACGTGTGGACGTTGTCGCCGGGCAAGGACATGTGCACCGTGCACCTGACCAGCGGCAGCGACTCCGCTCGGGTGCTCAGCGACGCGCGTGAGGTGCTGCACGAGCGCGGGCTCGAACACGCCACCGTCCAGGTCGAGAACCCCGACCGCGACAACGACTGCTCGGAGAGCAGCTTCTAAAGACCCAGCTCTTTGCGGGCCGCCGGGTCGCAGTCGTCGAGCAGGTCCAGGCAGCGGTTCAGCTCGTCGGTCTCGCCGATCGTGTCGGCGGCCTTGGCCAGCGCCGCCACACAGCGCAGGAAGCCACGGTTGGGCTCGTGCGCATACGGCACCGGGCCGAAGCCCTTCCATCCGTTGCGGCGCAATTGGTCCAGGCCGCGGTGGTAGCCGGTCCGGGCGTACGCGTAGGCGGTGATGGCCCGGTCTTCGGCCAGCGCCTCCTCGGCGAGGGCCGCCCAGGCCACCGACGCCGACGGATGCGCGGCGGCGACGATGCCCGGATTCTCGTTGGCTAGCAGTTCGGCTTCGGCTTCGATGTCGCCCGGCAGCAGGATTGGATCAGGCCCCAGGAGATCACCCATCGGTGTCATAAGTTCTATTCTGCCGTCTCGCCGCGGGTGACTAAGCTCCAACTCATGGCTAACCCACCGGAGCCCGATCGCGGCACCCCGCGGGGTGAGGACCCAACCGGCGAGCACGTCGACGAGGCAACCGAGGCCTATCCCCTGGTTCCTCCCGATCCCGAGACCGAGACCGTGGTGATCAACCCCGACCCGGACAGCCAGCTCGAGGGTGACCCGGCAGGGCAGCAGCCCGAACGTCGCTTTACCGCGCCCGGCTTCGACGCGAAGGAAACGGCGATCATCCACACCGCCCCGGAGCCGGCGACGGAAGTGTTCTCGACGCCACCGGGGCAGCCCGGTCCGCCGGGACCGCCGCTGCCTCCCGGCCAGCCGCCGATGCCGCCATTACCGCCGAAATCTGCTGCACCGCAAGCTATCCCGAGCCGCGACGGGAACAAGCCGCGGTCGACATCCAGGAGTTTCAACTGGGGCTGGGTGCTGGCGATCACCGTGATCGTGCTGGCCCTGGCGGCGATCGCGATCCTGGGCACCGTGCTGCTGACCCGCGGAAAGCACCAACACGTCTCGCAGGAAGACATGGTGCGCCAATCCATCCACGCCTTCGACACCGCGGTGCAGCGCGGCGACCTGACCCAGCTGCGCAGCATCACCTGCGGCACCACCCGCGACGGCTACGTCGACTACGACGAGCGCTCGTGGAGCGAGACCTACCAACGAGTTTCGGCGGCCAAGCAGTATCCGGTGATCGCCAGCATCGACCAGATCGTCGTCAACGGCCAGCACGCCGAGGCCAACGTCACCACGTTCATGGCCTACGACCCGCAGGTCCGCTCAACGCGCAGCCTCGACCTGCAGTACCGCGACGAGCAGTGGAAGATCTGCCAGTCCCCCAGCGGCTAGCGGTTAGACCCCGAGTGACTTTCCGGCGCAGTGCAAGTCGTTGCACGCCTCGACAACGCGCTCGGTCATGCTCGCCTCGGCCTTCTTGAGGTAGCTGCGCGGGTCGTAGACCTTCTTGTTGCCCACCTCGCCGTCGACCTTGAGCACGCCGTCGTAGTTGGTGAACATGTGCGCGGCGAGCGGGCGGGTGAACGCGTACTGCGTGTCGGTGTCGACGTTCATCTTCACCACGCCGTAGCGCAGCGCCTCCTCGATCTCCGACTTCAGCGAGCCCGATCCGCCGTGGAAGACGAAGTCGAACGGCTTCGACCCGTCGGGCAGACCGAGCTTTGCCGACGCCACCTTCTGGCCCTGGTCGAGGATGTCGGGCCGCAGCTTGACGTTGCCGGGCTTGTAGACGCCGTGCACATTGCCGAACGTGGCGGCCAGCAGGTACTGGCCCTGCTCGCCGGCGCCGAGCGCCGCGACCGTCTTCTCGAAGTCCTCGGGCGTGGTGTAGAGCTTCTCGTTGATTTCGGCTTCGACGCCGTCCTCCTCGCCGCCGACCACACCGATCTCGATCTCGAGGATGATCTTGGCGGCCACCGCGGCCTTGAGCAGCTCCTGCGCGATCTCCAGGTTCTCGTCGATCGGCACGGCCGAGCCGTCCCACATGTGCGACTGGAACAGCGGGTTCTTGCCGGCGGCCACCCGCTTGGCCGAGATGTCCAGCAGCGGGCGCACGTAAGTGTCCAGCTTGTCCTTGGGGCAGTGGTCGGTGTGCAGCGCGACGTTGATCGGGTACTTGGACGCGATCTGGTGAGTGAACTTCGCCAGGGCGACCGCGCCGGTGACCATGTCCTTGACGCCGAGGCCGGAGGCGAACTCCGCACCCCCGGTGGAGAACTGGATGATGCCGTCGCTGCCGGCGTCGGCGAAGCCCTTGATGGCGGCATTGACGGATTCCGAGCCGACGCAGTTGATGGCCGGGAAGGCGTACGCGTTCTCCTTGGCGCGTCCCAGCATCTCGGCGTAGACCTCGGGCGTTGCGATGGGCATGAATTCCTCCCTAAGACTTAAGTTGCATCAGTATCGCAACTCCACGTTGCTGACGGGCACCCGACCGGGGGCCGGTATCTTGAGTCATCATGAGCACCGCCGTGACGGCCTTGCCCGACATCGTCGATCCGATGTTCTGGATCGGACCCCAGGGCCTGTTTGCCTCCGCGGTTCTGCCGACGATCCTGGTCATCGTCTTCGTCGAGACCGGCCTGCTGTTTCCGCTGCTCCCCGGCGAGTCGCTGCTGTTCACCGGCGGGCTGCTGGCCGCCCACGGCACCCTGAACATCTGGGTGCTGGCACCTTCCGTCGCGGTGGTCGCGGTGCTGGGCGATCAGACCGGGTACTTCATCGGCCGCCGGATCGGGCCGGCGCTGTTCAAGAAGGAAGACTCCCGGTTCTTCAAACAGCATTACGTGACCGACTCGCACGCGTTCTTCGAGAAGTACGGACCCGCGGCCATCATCCTGGCCCGCTTCATGCCGTTCATCCGGACCTTCACGCCCGTCGTCGCCGGCGTCTCCTACATGCGCTACCCGGTGTACCTGGCGTTCGACATCGTCGGCGGCGTGCTGTGGGGCGGCGGCGTGACGATCGCGGGCTACTTCCTGGGCAACATCCCGTTCGTGCACCAGAACCTGGAAAAGATCATCCTGGTCATCCTGTTCGTCTCGCTGTTGCCGGCGCTGATCGCCGCCGCGCGCGGCTACCTGGGGCGCCGGCGCGCCGCTAAAGGCGGCAACGGCTCAGGCGACGACGAAGTCGCATCCCGTCTTGGCACGGACGTCGTCGACCGTCACCCCGGGGTGTAGTTCGGTCAGGGTGAGCCCGCGTTCCGGGTCGACGTCGAAGACGCACAGGTCGGTGATGATCATGTCGACCACGCTTTTCCCGGTCAGCGGCAACGTGCATTGCTGGAGGATTTTCGGGCTGCCGTCCTTGGCGGTGTGATCCATCACGACGATCACCCGCTTGACGCCGGACACCAGGTCCATCGCGCCGCCCGGACCCTTGACCATCTTGCCCGGCACCATCCAGTTGGCCAGGTCACCGTTCTCGGCCACCTCTAGGGCGCCGAGGATGGCCAGGTCGACGTGCCCGCCGCGGATCATCGCGAACGAGTCGGAGCTGCTGAAGAAGCTCGAGCCGCTGATCGTGGTGATGGTCTGTTTTCCCGCGTTGATCAGGTCGGGATCCACTTGGTCCTCGGCCGGGTAGGCCCCGATGCCGAGCAGGCCGTTCTCGGACTGCAGCGTCACGCTGATGTCGTCGGGGATGTAGTTGGCCACCAGCGTCGGGATGCCGATGCCCAGGTTCACGTAGTAGCCGTCGCGCAGTTCTTTCGCGGCGCGCTTGGCCATGGTCTCGCGGATCGGGGTGTCGTTCTTGCTGACGGCCGCGCCCATGATGGTGCGGAATTCGATCCGCTTCTCGTAGCCGGAGCCCTGGATGATGCGGTCCACGTAGATGCCGGGAGTGTGGATCTGATCGGGGTCCAGTTCGCCGACCTCGACGAGTTCTTCCACCTCGGCGACGGTCACCGTGCCGCAGGTGGCGATCATCGGGTTGAAGTTGCGCGCGGTCTTGCGGTAGATCAGGTTGCCCGCGGTGTCGCCCTTCCACGCCTTGACGATCGCGACGTCGGCGCGGATCCCTTCCTCCAGCACATATTCGGTGCCGTCGAAGACGCGCATGTCCTTGCCTTCGGCAAGTTGGGTGCCGAACGCGGTGCGGGTGTAGAAGCCGGGAATCCCTGCGCCGCCGGCGCGTAACTTCTCGGCCAGGGTGCCCTGCGGGGTGAGCGACAGATCCAGCTCACCGGCGAGCACCTGGCGCTCGAATTCCTTGTTTTCTCCTACGTAGGAGGCAATAACTTTCTTGACCTGGCGGCCCTTGAGTAACAGGCCCATGCCGAAATCGTCGACACCGGCATTGTTTCCAACGATCGTCAGCTCTTTGACGCCGCTGTCCACCAGCGCGAGGATCAGATTCTCCGGGATACCGCAGAGCCCGAATCCGCCTGCGGCAATGGTGATTCCGTCCTTCAGCAGGTCCCGCAGAGCCGACTCGGCGTCGGGGTGGACTTTACTCACGGAGCGCTCCTTCTAATGCGACGATTCGGCGGTGACGTTACAGGCGGCCTCCATCAGCATCCACCCCGATAGCTGCACCGACAGATCGCGCTCCGGAGTCTCGGACGCGTTCACCGCGCCCTCGACGAACTGCGCCTGCGCGCCGCCCGCCGCCGGCAACTCCGCGTCGCGGTCCCAGAACGCCCCGAACAACGGCAGCCCGTCCACCGTCTGCCGGTAATCCCAGGCCGATTTCGCGCTCGACAGCACGATCGTGCGCGCAGTATCCCGGGCGACGGCATCGTCGGCGGAGTCACCCGGCAGGGCGGTGGCGACCAGTGCGAGGTAGCGCGCGGTGATGCCGGCGAACAGCCCGCCGTCGCCCCCGCCGGAGCCCTTCAGCACGCCCGACGGCGCCATGTGCTCGTTGACGGCGGCAACCAGGCGGTGCACCCGCGCGGCGTGCCGGCCCCGCGCCTCGGCGCCGGTGCGCGCGGCCAGCTCGGTCTCGAGCCCGAGCACCACACCCTGGCAGTAGGTGTACTGCGGGCGGACCAGCGAGCCGGCCTTGATGCCGTCGAACACCAGATGGGTCTCCGGGTCGATCAGGGTCCGGTCGATCCAGTCGCCCATCTGTGCGGCGCGCTTGAGGTGCTCGCCGTAGCGGGCCAAGAAGATTCCCGCCGGACCGTTGGCCGGGGCGTTGAAGAACTGGTCCTGCTTGCGCCAGGGGATGCCGCCGCCGTCCTCGGGCACCCACGCCTTCATGAACTGGTCGGCGAGCTTCGGCAGGGCGCGGCCACGCTCGATGCCGACGATCCGGGCGGCGCGTTCCAGCGCGATCGCCAGCCAGGCCATGTCGTCGTAGTAGCTGTTGGTCCAGCGGAAGTTGTTGCGCAGCCGGTGCGAGCGGACCTGCCGGTCAATCTCGGTGTACCGGTGCGGTTGTGGGTCGCGCTGGTGCGCGTCGACCAGACAATCCAGCAGATGCGCCTGCCACCAGTAGTGCCAGGTGCCGAACAGCCGGTCGCGGCGGGTGGACGGCCAGGCCACCACGCCCAGCTGGGTTCCGGGCAATGCCCACAGGCGTTTCAGGTGGCGTTGGGCGACAGCGGCTTCGGAGCTGGCAGCGCGGTTGGCCCATAGCTGGTCCATGCCTACCGATCCTGCCTCATGGGCGGGCGGCCGCCGAGTGTGCGTTGGCGGCGTTGAGTGTGCACTCACGGCGCGGCGGATCGGCGTGTCGTCACCCAGGCCGCACACTCAACGCCGTGGAAGCCCGCCCGGAGTCGCAGACGTACCTTGAGAAACGACAGCTGAAGACCGGCAGCGCTGGTTGGGTCTTACTCGCAGGCCTGGGCGTCAGCTACGTGGTGTCAGGCGATTACTCCGGATGGAACTATGGCCTGGCCCGTGGCGGTTTCGGCGGATTGACGGTTGCCACAGTCGTGATCGCCGCAATGTATCTCGCTTTGGTGCTAGGTATGGCTGAGCTGTCGTCGGCGCTGCCGACCGCGGGCGGAGGGTATACGTTCGCTCGCCGGGCGCTGGGGCCGTGGGGCGGATTCGCAACGGGTACCGCGATATTGATTGAGTATTCGATCGCGCCCGCCGCAATCGCCACCTTTATCGGCGCATATGTACAGTCACTAGGATTGTTCGGCATCCATGACAGCTGGTGGATTTACCTTACAATTTACACCATTTTTATTGGTATTCATCTGGCCGGAGTCGGTGAAGCGCTCAAGGTGATGTTTGTGATTACCGGAATAGCACTGGTCGGCCTGGCTATATTCGCTATTGCCGCTATCGGCCATTTCCAACTGGCTAACCTGACCGACATCGCGCCTTCTGACGCGGCGGGCGCATCCGCTTTTCTGCCGCGCGGCTACCTGGGCGTGTGGTCGGCGCTGCCGTTTGCGATTTGGTTTTTCCTCGCAGTCGAGGGAGTGCCGCTCGCCGCCGAGGAAACATCGAATCCGGCACAAAATGTTCCTCGCGGAATCCTCGCAGCAATCAGCGTTCTGGTGGTCACGTGCGCGGTTGTGCTGTTATTGGCTAGCGGCGCAGGTGGGACTCAAGCTATGTCATCGTCGGGTAACCCACTGGTAGCAGCATTGGGCAACACCGGCGCAGCCAAGGTCGTCAACTACATCGGCTTGGCCGGGCTGGTCGCCAGCTTCTTCTCCATTATTTTCGCGTATTCGCGGCAGCTGTTCGCACTGTCACGGGCGGGCTACCTGCCGCCAGTTCTATCCATCACGAATTCCCGCAAAGCGCCGACGCTCGCTCTTGTCGTTCCCGGTGTCATCGGGTTCACGCTGTCGCTGACCGGCAAAGGTGACCTGCTGCTGAATATGGCCGTCTTCGGTGCCGCGTTGAGTTACATATTGATGATGGTCAGTCATATCGTGTTACGGCTACGCGTACCCGATATGGACCGCCCATACCGAACTCCCGGCGGTATCGCTACCACTGGCTTTGCATTGGCTATCGCAGTGTTGGCACTCATTGCCACATTCTTGGTTGACAGCGTGGCCGCCCTGTGCTGCATGGGCGTATTCTTAACATTCATCCTCTATTTCGCTTGCTATAGTCGGCACCGACTGGTCGCCAACTCCCCGGACGAATAGTCGGCCGAGTTGGAATACTTCGAGAGAACGAACTGATATGCGCTACCGGCAAACCATTTCGGGGACGACACACTCGTTTGCGGGCCTGGTCGACGTGATGGCGAAGGCAACGCCGCTGCGCTCCGGTGACCAGCTGGCCGGCTGCGCCGCCGATTCCGACGCCGAACGGGCGGCCGCGGCATGGGTGCTGGCCGATATACCGCTGGCGACGTTTCTCGACGATGTGGTCGTCCCGTATGAGACCGACGAGGTCACCCGGCTCATCATCGACAGCCACGATCGCGAGGCGTTTCGCCCGATCGCGCACTTGACCGTCGGAGGCTTGCGCGACTGGCTGCTGGATGCGGCGTCGCGCGACGACAGCGCGGCGCTGATCGCCGACGTCTCCCCCGGGCTGATACCGGAAATGGTTGCCGCGGTGTCGAAGATCATGCGCAACCAGGACCTGATCTTGGTGGCCGCCGCCGCGACAGCCACCGCGGCGTTTCGCACGACGATCGGATTGCCGGGCACGCTGGCGACCCGGCTGCAACCCAACCACCCCACCGACGACCCGCGCGGGATCGCCGCGGCGATGCTCGACGGCCTGCTGATGGGCTGCGGTGACGCGGTGATCGGCATCAACCCCGCGACCGATTCGCCGCAGGCGGCGTCGGACCTACTGCACCTGCTCGACGACATTCGCCAGCGGTTCGCGATCCCCGTGCAGTCGTGCGTGCTGTGCCACGTCACGACCACGATGGAACTGATCGAACGCGGCGCGCCCGTCGACCTGGTCTTCCAGTCGATCGCGGGCACCGAGGGCGCCAATGCCGGCTTCGGCACCTCGATCGCGATGCTGGTGGAGGCCAACGAGGCCGCCCGATCGCTGCACCGCGGCACCGTCGGTGACAACGTCATGTACCTCGAGACGGGGCAGGGGTCGGCGCTGTCGGCCGGCGCCCACCTCGGGGTGGGAAACCAGCCGGTCGACCAGCAGACGCTGGAAGCGCGCGCCTACGGGGTGGCCCGGAGACTGCAGCCGCTGTTGATCAACACCGTGGTCGGATTCATCGGGCCGGAGTACCTCTTCGACGGCAAGCAGATCATCCGCGCCGGGCTGGAAGACAACTTCTGCGGGAAATTGCTCGGCCTGCCGATGGGGGTCGACGTCTGCTACACGAACCACACCGAAGCCGACCAGGACGACATGGACACGCTGCTGACCCTGCTGGGCGCGGCGGGCACCGCGTTCGTGATCGCCGTTCCCGGCGCCGACGACATCATGCTCGGCTATCAGAGCCTGTCGTTTCACGATGCGTTGTACGTCCGAAAAGCGTTGAGGCTGCGGCCCGCACCCGAATTCGAAGCATGGCTGGCCAAACTGGGCATGGCCGACGCCGAGGGCCGGATTCTGCCCGTCGACCTCGCGACGTCGCCGCTGCGCGCTTTGGCGGCCGGCTGATGAATCTCCCGGCTGACAACGATATTTGGGCACCGCTGCGGACCACGACGCAGGCGCGCATCGGGCTCGGGCGTGCGGGAAACTCACTGCCGACCCGGCGGGTGCTGGAGTTCCAGGCCGCACACGCCGCGGCGCGCGACGCCGTCCACGAGCCGCTCGACGTCGACGACCTGATCAACCAGCTGCACGACATCGGCATCGACGTACCGCTGCGGGTGCACAGCCGCGCTCAGACGCGCAGCGAGTACCTGCGTCGGCCCGATCTCGGCCGCAGTCCCGCGGACCTGTCCTGCCTGCCAAAGACCAAGGCGGACATCGTCTTTGTGCTCGCCGACGGATTGTCGCCCCGGGCCCTGACCGACCACGCCGCGGGCATGGTCGACGCGCTGGTCCGCGCATTCGACGGCCGCTACCGCATTGCTCCGCCGGTCATCGCCACCCAGGCGCGTGTCGCGCTGGGCGACCACATCGGCCAAGCCCTCGGCGTCGCAACGGTTCTGGTGCTCATCGGCGAACGCCCCGGACTCTCGGTCGCCGACAGTCTGGGCATCTACCTGACGCATCGGCCGGCCCCCGGTGTCACCGACGCCGACCGCAACTGCATCTCCAACATCCATCCACCCGACGGCCTCGACTATTCGACGGCCGCGGCGGTCACCGCCGCGCTGGTGGCCGGGGCCCGGCAGCTCGGCCGGTCGGGCATCGCTCTGAAGAATCGGGTCGGATCAGCTGAGATTGGTTGCGGCGGTGTGCAACTCACGTAATTCCTGGCACGCGAGTTCGCCCAGGTCGTGGTCCTCGCCGGGTTCGGCCCAGCGCGCGTAGGCCGTCTTGAACGCCAGGGCACCGAGTTCGGCGGCCAATGCCGCGGTCGGCTCCGGCACACCCCGGGCTTGCAGCGCCTCAACCATGGCCAGCGCGAGCCCAATCTGCTTGAGCGCGTTGCGTTCCTGAAGCTCGGCACTGGCGGCGATGGCGGCCTTGAGCCTGGGCGCGAGTTCTTTGTTGAACGACGTGAACGCCGCCGCGGCCGACTTCAATCCCGAACACACTGCGGTCAACGGTGTCGCGTCGGCCGGCGCCGCGGCGATGCCGTCGCGCAGCAGTTGCGCGAGGGCGTCCTGGCCGGCCGCCAGCACGTCGCGCTTGTCCGGGAAGTGGCGAAAGAACGTGCTCTTCGTCAGGCCCGCACGCTCGGCGATCTCCGCCACCGTCGTCTGGTCGTAGCCGCGTTCGTTGAACAACTCGAGTGCCGCGCCGACCAAGCGTGCACGCGCATCGGGTTCCCAACGAGCCATGGCCCCAGCTTAGTGATGCGACCTTTATCCCGTCACTGCTGTATGGTGATGGGATAACAGTCTCATCATATGGAGGGAGCTGCTCGTGCGCGTATTCGTCACCGGCGCCAGCGGAGGAATCGGCTCGGCCGTCGTCTCGGAATTGATCGCCGCCGGCCATCAGGTCGTTGGCCTGGCCCGCTCCGATGCCGCGGCGTCGACCATCAGCGGGCTCGGCGCCGCGCCGCTGCGCGGGAACATCGCCGACCTCGACATCCTGCAGAAGGCGGCCGTCGACGCCGACGGCGTTGTCTACCTGGCGTTCTCGCACGACTTCAGCACCGTCGGCGACGCCGTCGGAGACGAGGCCCGAGCGGTCGGTGCGCTCGGCGAGGCGCTGGTCGGCAGCGGTAAACCGCTGGTGCTCGCGAACGGCACGCCGGCGGCGCCCGGACGCCCAAGCACCGAAGACGACCCGTTCACCGTCGAGGGCCCCGTAGCGGGACGGGGCCGCACCGGCCAGGCCGTCATCGATCTGGCCGCGCGCGGCGTCCGGTCCGCCGTGGTACGGCTGCCGCGATCCGTACACGACGCCGGCGGACGCTACGGCTTCGCCAGTCTGCTGATTCAGGCCGCTCGCCATGCCGGCGTGTCGGGCTACGTCGGCGACGGCACACAACGCTGGCCTGCCGTGCATCGCGACGATGCGGCGTCGTTGTTCCGGCTCGCCCTCGAGCAGGCCCCGCCCGGCTCGGTGCTGCACGCGGTGGGTGACGAGGGAGACCCGATGCGATCGATCGCCGACGTGATCGGCCGTCGCCTCGGTGTCCCCGTCAAGTCCGCCGCGGCCGAGAATTTCGGTCCGCTCGGCGCCATCTTCGCCGCCGACCAACCGTCGTCCAGCGCACTGACCCAGCAACGATTCGGTTGGCGGCCAACACATCCGAGCTTGCTCCAGGATCTGGAAACCGGCGACTACCCCGACTAGCGGGTCATCCGGGCGCAGCCGCCAACGCCAGCAGCAGATCGCGCAGCCCCATCAGCGAGTGTGCCGGCAGGAACAGGTCGCAATAGGGCAGGGCGGCGGCCATCGAGCCGACCAGCGGCTCGAATTCATGCTGTGCCGCACGAGGATTGAGCCAGACCAGCAACTCGGCACGACGGCGCAGCCTGGCCATCGCGTGCTCGAGCTCCTCGGGCGGATCGCTGTCCCAGCCGTCGGAGGCGACGATCACCACCGCGCCGCGCAGCGCGTTGCCGTGCGGCGGGGCGAGCAACGCGGCCACGCTGCGGCCGATGAAGGTGCCGCCGTAACGGTCGGTGACCTTGGCGTTGGCCCGCTGCAGCGCCACCTCGGCCGACCGGTGCGACAGCACCGACGTGAGCCGGGTCAGTGACGTCGAGAACGCGAACACCTCGGGCCGAGTTCCGGCCTGGCGCAACACCGCCCGCATCAGATGCAGATACACCGCGGCGTAGGGCTGCATCGAGCGGCTGACATCGCAGAGCAGCACCACTCGCCGCGGACGGCGTCGCGGGCGGGTCCGCGCCAGCACCATCGATTCCCAGCCGGTCGACCGCGACGCGTTCATGGTGGCCCGCAGGTCGATCCGCTTGCCGCCCGGGCTCGGCTCGAATCGCAGGCTGCGCCGCCGCGGCCAGCGCGCGACGGTCGCTTCCAGCCAAATGCCGAGCAGCCGAAGGTCTTCGGGATCGAAGCGGTCGAATGGCTCGTCGGCCAGCGCGGCGATCCGGCTGGGCAGCAGGTCCGGCAGCAGCAGACTCGAGCTTGCCGTGTCGTCGCCAGTGGCGACGGTCCGCGTCACCCAGGGCAGTTTTTGCGTGGACGTCGATCCGCCCCCGCCCGGACCCACCATGCCGGCGGCCGGCGTCTTGGGCCCCGGCAGCGGCAGGGGCGTATCGGGGTGTGCGGGGTCGTCCGGTTCGGCCGCGCCGAACACCGCAGCGAAGACCGCGTCGAAGGCGCCCAGATCCTCCATCCGGTTGACCAGCGTCAGCCTGGCCGCCCAATACAGCGCAGTTCTATTGTCGGGGGCCAACTTTCGCAATGCCTGCACGAAGTTCGCCGGGCCGCTGGCGGACACCAACACCCCCACGCCGCGCAGCCGGGCGACCAGCGCGGTCGCGAGGGCCGCCCGGTCGACGCCCCGCAACAGCAAGGGGGTGCCCACGAGCCGCTAACGCCGCCGCAGCAGCACCCAGATCAGCACCAGCGCGGCAAGGGCCGCCAGCGCCGGGGCGGCGTATTTCTTGAGCTGATCGCCTCCGGCGAGCTGCAACAGGTCGATCGGCTCGGGCTCGGGAGCGGGATGGCGCGCCGCGCCGTTGGGTGAGCTCGCGGTGCTCGCTGTGCTTACCGCGGCCACCGGGCTGGCCGGGCTCTCCGTCGTCTCGGCGACAGCGGTCTCTGTGGCGACGCCGGTCTTCTCCGAGGCCAGTTTGGCCTCCAGCGACTCCACGAACTGCCCCAGCAGTTTCTCGGATACCTGCTGCAGCATCCCGCTGCCGAACTGAGCCAGCTTACCGACGATCTTCAGGTCGGTGTCGACGGTGACGCTGGTGCGCTCGCCGTCCGCCTGCAGCTGCGCGGTGACCGTCGCGGCGGCGTTGCCGGTGCCGCGTGCTTCCTTACCCTTGCCGTCGATGACCGCGCGGTGCTGGTCGCGGTCCTGTTCGACGAAGCGCACCTTGCCGCTGAATTCGCTTGTCACCGGCCCCACTTTGACCTTGACCTTGCCGAGGTAGTCCTCACCCTCGTGGCCGACCAGCTGGGCGCCGGGCATCAGCGGGATCACTTGCTCGAGGTCGCACAGCACATCCCAGGCCTGATCGATGGGCGCACCAACGGTGAACTGGTTGGCAATCTTCATGCTGCGGGTCCTCTCATATGCGGCTGTACTCGGAAAATGCGTCGCGAATCTGCGTACGGTCGTCGGGCGTCTTGGCCAGTGCCCCAAGGCTCATCGCGGCGGAGTCGTCGACGAGGTCCGCGACGCCGAGCGACACCAGGGCGGCGACCCAGTCGATGGTCTCGGCCACCCCCGGCGGCTTATCCAGGTCGAGATCGCGTGCGCTGCCGACGAATTGGGTGGCCTGTTCGATCAACGGCGCGGCCGCACCGGGCACCGTGCGCCGCACGATCGCGGCGGCCCGGTCCGGCTCGGGGTAGTCGATCCAGTGGTACAGGCAACGCCGGCGCAGTGCGTCGTGCAGGTCGCGGCTGCGGTTGGAGGTCAGCACCGCGATCGGCGGGTGCTCGGCGACGAAGGTGCCCAGTTCGGGGACGGTCACCGCGGCCTCGCCGAGGAACTCCAGCAGCAGGGCCTCGAATTCATCATCGGCGCGGTCGATTTCGTCGATCAACAGCACGGGAGGGTTCGGCCCGTGGTGGCGCACGCACTGCAGGATGGGCCGGTCCACCAAATACGTCTCGGTGTACAGATCGGCTTCCTCGATGCCGGTACCGCGAGCTTCGGCCAGCCGAATGGACAGCAGCTGGCGTTGATAGTTCCAGTCGTAGAGCGCCTCGTTCGCGGTCAGTCCTTCGTAGCATTGCAGCCGAACCATTGGCGTTTTCAGCACCGCGGCAAGGGTTTTCGCTGCGGTCGTCTTGCCGACGCCGGGCTCGCCCTCGAGCAGCAGCGGCCTGCCGAGAGTGATGGCCAGGTAGATCGCCGCGGCGGTCCCGGTGTCGAGCAGATAGTCCTTTGCGTCGAACTGGCGCACCACGTCGTCGGGGCTGCTGAACGTCACTGGGCACCCTTGCCGGCTGCGAATGCCGATCGGCATCCCGGGCAGCAGAACCAGTAGTCGGTGCCCGCCAGCTCCAGGTGTTCGGTCGCGGGCCCGATCGGCACCGTCATGCCGCACACCGGATCGACCGCCTCGGCGGCGGCGCTGGCCGCCGGGGCGGCCTGCCGGGTCAGGCTGCCGTCGCGCACGGCGGCGATCAGTTCGGCCGCGATCGACACCGCGATCTCCGCGGGGGTCTTGGCGCCGATGCGCAGTCCGACCGGGGTGTGGATGCGGAGCCGCTCGGCCTCGGTGAGTTCGAGGTCGTTCAGGATCGAGGCGCCGCGGACCTTGCTGGCCACCAGACCGATATAGCCGACGCCGTTGTCCAGTGCGGCTCGGATGATTTCGGCCTCCGGCCCGCCGTGACTGGCGATCACCACCGCGGCGGTGTCGGACAGGTCGGTGTCGCTTGGGATTTCTCGAAGGGCGTCGTAGCCGAGCACCCGGCACACGTCGATCAGCGCGTCGGCGATCGGGGTGGCGCCGTAGATCCGGATCAACGGAGCCGGCAGCTGCGGCGTCAGGAAGATCTCCAGCGACCCGCCGGACAGGCACGGATTGACCACCACGCTGGCACCGGCGGCCTCCGGAAAATGCACGTCACCGTCGGGCAGCACGCGCAGCAGCACACTCTCGCCCGCCTGCAGCACACCCAGTGCCGCCTTGCGCACGGAATTCTGCGCGCACTGCCCGCCGACGAACCCCTCAATTGTTCCGTCCGCCAACAGAATTGCCTCGTCACCTGGGAATGCCGACGTCGGCGGTTGGGCACGCACCACCGTGGCATGCACAAACGGTGTCCGTGCCGCCAACAGTTGCTGAGCCCGCTCGCCGATCGCCGTCATCGCAACGTCCCTAGATCGGCGGCCTGGCGCGGCCCTGCATGGCCTCCCAGACCCGCGACGGTGTCAGCGGCATGTCAGCATGCCGAACCCCGAACGGCGCCAACGCATCCACCACGGCATTGACCACCGCGGGTGGCGAGCCGACCGTCGCCGATTCCCCGATGCCCTTCGCGCCGATCGGATGATGCGGCGACGGTGTCACGGTGTGCCCGGTTTCCAGATGCGGAACCTCGAGCGCGGTCGGGATCAGGTAATCCATCAGCGACCCGCCCAGGCAGTTGCCTTCCTCGTCGAAGGCGATCATCTCCATCAGGGCCATCCCGATGCCGTCGACGATGCCGCCGTGTACCTGGCCCTCGATGATCATCGGGTTGATTTGAGTCCCGCAGTCGTCGACGGCGAGGAAGCGCCGCACCTTGACCACCGCGGTGCCCGGATCGATATCCACCACACAGAAATACGCGCCGTAGGGGTAGGTCAGGTTCTCCGGGTTGTAGCAGATCTGGGCGTCCAGCCCACCCTCGATACCCTCGGGCAGATCACCGGCGCCGTGCGCACGCATCGCGATGTCCTGAATCGTGACCGCCGCGGACGGGTCACCCTTGACATGGAATTTGCCTTTCTCCCAATCCAAGTCGGCGACCGAAACCTCGAGCATGCCCGACGCGATGATCTTCGCCTTGTCGCGGACCTTTCGGGCCACCAGCGCGGCGGCCGCCCCGGACACCGGCGTGGACCGGCTGCCGTAGGTGCCCAGCCCGAACGGCGTCTGGTCGGTGTCGCCGTGCACCACATCGATGTCGTCGGGCGGAATACCCAGCTCCTCGGCGACGATCTGAGCGAACGTCGTCTCGTGGCCCTGGCCCTGCGTCTGCACCGAAAGCCGCACCACCGCTTTGCCGGTGGGGTGCACGCGCAACTCGCAACCGTCGGCCATCCCGAGGCCGAGGATGTCCATGTCCTTGCGCGGGCCGGCACCGACGGCCTCGGTGAAGAAGGACATGCCGATGCCCATCAGCTCGCCGCGCTCGCGTTTGGCGGCCTGCTCGGCGCGCAGCGCGTCATAGCCGATCATGTCCATGGCCTTGCGCATCGTGGTCTCGTAATCGCCGGAGTCGTAGACCCAGCCGGTCTTACTGCGATACGGGAACTGGTCGGGCCGCAGCAGGTTTCGCAGCCGCAGCTCGGCCGGATCCATCTTCAGGTCGAAGGCCAGGCAATCCACCAGCCGCTCAACGAAATACACGGCCTCGGTGATCCGGAACGAACACGCGTACGCCACGCCGCCGGGTGCCTTGTTGGTGTACACCGCGGTCATGTGACAGTAGGCGGCTTCGATGTCGTAACTCCCGGTGAACACCCCGAAAAAGCCCGCCGGATACTTCACCGGCGCTGCGGTGCCGTTGAAGGCGCCGTGGTCGGCCAGCACGGTGGATCGGATCGCCAGGATCTTTCCCTCGTTGGTGGCGGCGATCTCGCCGACCATGATGTAGTCGCGCGCGAAGCCGGTGGACGTCAGGTTCTCGCTACGGTCCTCCATCCACTTCACCGGCTTGCCCAGCAGCAGCGAGCCGACGATCGCGCACACGTAGCCGGGGTAGATCGGCACCTTGTTGCCGAAGCCGCCGCCGATGTCGGGCGAGATCACCTGGATCTTGTGCTCGGGCAGACCGGCGACCAACGCATACAGGGTGCGGTGCGCGTGCGGCGCCTGGCTGGTGGACCACAGCGTCAGCTTGCCGGTGACCGGATCCAAATCGGCTACTGCACCACAGGTTTCCATCGGCGCCGGGTGCACCCGGGGGTAGACGATCTCCTGCTTGACGATGACGTCGGCCTTGGCGAACACCGCGTCGGTGGCGGCCGCATCGCCGGTCTCCCAGTCGAAGCAGTGGTTGTCGGTCTTGCCGTCCAGGTCGGTCCGGATCACCGGAGCCGACGGGTCCAGCGCGGTGCGGACATCGACGACCGGGTCCAGCGGGTCGTATTCGACGTCGATCAGCTCCAGTGCGTCGCGGGCCGAATACCGGTCCTCGGCAACGACGAACGCGACCTCCTGACCCTGGAACCGCACCTTGTCGGTGGCCAGCACCGCCTGCACGTCGTTGGACAGCGTCGGCATCCAGGCCAGGCCCTTCTCCGCCAGGTCGGCGCCGGTCACCACCGCTTTGACCTTCGGATGTGCTTGCGCGGCAGTCACATCGATGCCGACGATGGTGGCGTGTGCGTACGGCGAACGCAGGATCGCCAGGTGCAGCATGCCGGGCAGCGCGATGTCGTCGACGTAGCGACCTCGGCCGCGGATGAAGCGGGGATCCTCCTTGCGCATCATCCGGCCGTAGCCGCAGGGCTTTTGGTCGTTGTCGGCCAGGTCTTCCGGTGACGGCGGGCGGGATGCCTCCCCTTTAAAGGTGGTCATGAGCCGGCCTCCACGGGTGCGGTGTGCGACGCGGCCCACTGGATGGACCGCACGATCGTGGTGTATCCGGTGCAGCGGCAGATCTGCCCCGATATCGCTTCCCGGATGGTCTCCTCGTCGGGGTTCGGGTCGCGGTCCAGCAGCGCGCGGGCGGTGATCATCATTCCCGGTGTGCAGAAACCGCATTGCAGCCCGTGACAGCGCATGAAGCCTTCCTGCACCGGGTCCAGCTCGCCGTTGGTCGCGAGACCCTCGACGGTGCGCACACTGTGGCCCGACGCCATCACGGCGAGCATCGTGCAGGATTTCACCGGCACGCCGTCGACGTCGACCACGCAGGTTCCGCAGTTGCTGGTGTCGCAACCCCAGTGAGTTCCGGTGAGCCGCAGTTGATCGCGCAGGAAGTGCACGAGCAGCATCCGGGGTTCGACGTCGGCGGTCACCTGTTCGCCGTTGACGGTCATATTCACCTGCATGACTAATTCCCTTCTGCGCGTACTCGTTCGGCTGCGGTGCGCAAGGTGCGAGTGGTCAGTTCGGCGGCCAGGTGCCGCTTGTATTCGGCGGTGCCGCGGCCATCGGTCACCGGGTCGCAGGCCTGCGCGGCAAGCCGGCCCGCGTCGGCGAAGACCTCGTCGGTGGCCAGCTGCCCGGCCAGCCCTGCCGCCACCTCGGCCAGTGCCGCTTGGTCGGCGTTGACGGCGGTCAGGCCCAGCCGGGCCGCGGCGATTGTGGCGCCGTCGAGGGTGAGCGCCGCGCCGGCCGCGGCGACGGCCCAATCGCCCACTCGCCGTTCAACTTTGGCGTAAGCACTGGATGAGTTGTGCCGCAGCGGGATTCGCACCTCGACGAGCATCTCGTTGAAAGCCAGTGCGGTTTCGTAGGGCCCGACGATGAAATCGTCGATCGGTATCTCGCGTTCGCCCGACGGCCCGCGGGCCAGGCACACCGCGTCCAGCGCCTCGCACACGGTCGAGAGATCCTCGGCCGGATCGGCCTGGCACAGCGAGCCGCCCAGGGTGCCGCGATTGCGCACGACGGGGTCGGCGATGACGCGTTCGGCGTCGCGGAAGATCGGGCAGACGGCGGCCAGCGGGTCGGAGTCCAGCAGCTCGCGGTGACGGGTCATGGCGCCGATACGGACCAGGGTCGGGTCGGTGATTACGTATCCGAGCTCGAGCGCCAGGTCGTTGATGTCGACGAGGTATTCGGGGTTGGCGATGCGCAGCTTCATCATCGGCAGCAGACTGTGTCCGCCGGCGACGACTCGCGCCCCCTCCCCCAACCGATCCAGTAATCCGATGGCGTGGTCGACGCTGGTTGCGCGTTCGTATTCGAAGGGGCCGGGTACCTGCATGTGACGCACCTCACTTGGAAGGGGAACACAAGTGTCGGTCGCTCTGACAGGGGCGTCAATAGCGAGTTAAGCGATCGTTGAAGTCGCCTCGAATCCACCCGCGACCTGCTGTTCCGGCGCCTCGTGGTGGATTCGGCCGGCCAGCCCGGCCAGTGGCAAACCACCGCCACCCCACCGCCGGGCGATGATGTCGGCCGCGATCGAGACCGCGGTCTCCTCCGGCGTTCGGGCGCCCAGATCCAGCCCGATCGGGCTGGTCAGCCGGCTCAGCTCGGCGTCGGTCAGCCCGACCGCCCGCAGTCGCGCCATCCGGTCGTCGTGCGTGCGCCGCGACCCCATCGCCCCCACGTACCCGATCCGCGGCAGGCGCAACGCCACTTCGAGCGCCGGGACGTCGAACTTCGGGTCGTGGGTGAGCACGCAGATCACGGTGCTCTCGTCGACGGCGCCCGCCTCCGCCTCGGCGGCGAGGTAGCGGTGTGGCCAGTCCACGACGACATGCTCGGCCGCCGGGAAACGGGCGGGCGTGGCAAACACCGAACGCGCGTCGCAGACCGTGACGCGGTAGCCGAGGAAGGCGCCCTGCTGCGCGAGGGCGGCGGCGAAATCGATGGCGCCGAACACCAGCATCCGCGGCTGCGGGGCATAGCTGGCGACGAACACCTCCATGCCTTCGCCGAGCCGCTGGCCGTCGGGCCCGTATTTGAGGACTTCGCTGCGGCCCACCGCGAGCAGCCCGCGCGCGTCGTCGGCGACCGCGGCGTCGGCGCGCGCCGATCCCAGCGATCCCGCCTCCGCGTCCCGGCGGACGACGAGCCGCCGGCCGATCCATCGCGCGTCGGGATGGCCGATCACGGTCGCGACCGCGACCGGGCGTTGCTCGTCGATGTCGTCGGAGACCACACCTAATTCGGGAAAGGTCTTCCGCGATACCGCCTCGACGAAGATGTCGATGATGCCGCCGCATGTCAGGCCGACCGCGAAGGCGTCGCCGTCGCTGACTCCGTAGCGTTCCAGCCGTGGTGTTCCGGTCTGCGTCACCTCGGTAGCGGCTTGGTAGACAGCGCCTTCCACGCAACCGCCCGACACCGAGCCGCTCACCGAGCCGTCCGGTGCGACCACCATCGAGGCTCCGGGCAGTCGCGGTGCCGAACGAAAAGTGCGCACCACGGTCCCCACACCCGCGGTGTCACCGGTGCGCCAAATCTTCATTAATTCGGCAAGCACGTCTCGCACACTTCCCAAAGTAGGCTCATAAGCATGACTCCGGCTCAACTTCGGGCCTATTCGGCGGTGGTTCGGTTGGGCTCGGTGCGAGCCGCCGCCGCGGAACTCGGTGTTTCCGACGCCGGAATCTCGATGCATGTCGCGGCGCTCCGCAAAGAACTCGACGACCCGCTGTTCACCAGAACCGGTGCGGGGCTGGCGTTCACACCCGGCGGGCTGCGACTGGCCAGCCGCGCGGTCGAAATCCTGGGTCTGCAGCAACAAACCGCGATCGAGGTCACCGAGGCGGCGCACGGACGCCGGCTGCTGCGGATCGCGGCGTCGACGGCGTTCGCCGAGCACGCGGCGCCCGGCCTGATCGAGTTGTTCTCGTCGCGGGCCGACGACCTGTCGGTGGAGTTGAGCGTGCATCCGACGAGCCGGTTCCGCGAGCTGATCGCCTCGCGTGCCGTCGACATCGCGATCGGCCCGGCCAGCGAGAGCTCGGCGGCTCCCGACGAGTCAATCTTCGTGCGGCCCTTCCTGAAATACCAGATCATCACCGTCGTCGCGCCGAATAGTCCACTGACTGCGGGCATTCCGGCGCCGAGCGTGTTGCGCCAGCAGCAGTGGATGCTCGGGCCGTCGGCGGGCAGCGTGGACGGTGAGATCGCAATCATGCTGCGCGGGTTGGCAATTCCGGAGTCGCAGCAGCGAATCTTTCAAAGCGATGCGGCCGCTCTCGAAGAGGTGCAGCGGGTCGGCGGTGTGGCGCTGACGATCGGTTTCGCGGTCGCCAAGGACCTCGCCGCGGGCAGGCTGGTGCATGTGAACGGCCCGGGTCTGGACCGGTCGGGCGAGTGGTGTGCGACGACGCTGGCGCCCGCGGCTCGTCAGCCGGCGGTGTCCGAGCTGGTTCGCTTCATCACGACGCCGCGGTGCATCCAGGCGATGATCCGCGGATCCGGCGTCGGGGTGACGAGGTTTCGCCCCAAGGTTCACGTCACGCTGTGGAGCTAAGCGCATCGAGTGTGCGCTCATGGCTTCGAGTGTGTACTCGGGGCGTTGGGTGTGCGTCCAGGGCGGCCTTGATCGGCGTGTCGCCGCCGCCAGCGCACACTCAAAACCAAGGACGCACAGTCAACGCGGCAAAGGGGGCGCGACGGCGCCCTGGCCGCCGACTGGCCGCCGGGCGTCCTGCCGACTGCCGCGCCGAACGTGCACTCAGGGCGGAAAAATGGCCGAAAACCCGCCATCAGTGCACGTTCGGCGAAAGCGGCGGCTTACCAGGCGCGGCGCAGGTCCCCGTGCTGGCGGATCCAGGCATGCATCGCGATCCCGGCGGCGACGCCGGCGTTGATGCTGCGCGTCGAGCCGAACTGGGCGATCGACACCGTGACCGCCGCACCCAGCCGGGTGTCGTCGGTGATGCCCGGCCCTTCCTGACCGAACACCAGCAGGCATTCGCGCGGCAGTGCGGCTTCCTCCAGGCGCGTGGCGCCGGGCACGTTGTCCACCGCGACCACGCTCAAACCCGCGGCCGTCGCGAAATCCAGCAGCTCGGCGGTGCTGTCGTGATGACAGAGCCGTTGATAGCGATCGGTCACCATGGCGCCGCGGCGATTCCAGCGGCGCCGCCCGACGATGTGCACGGTGTCCACCGCGAACGCGTTGGCGGTGCGTACCACCGAACCGATATTCGCGTCGTGCCCGAAGTTTTCGATCGCGATGTGCAGCGGATGCCGGCGATGATCGATGTCGGCGATGATCGCTTCCCGGGTCCAATACCGGTAAGCGTCAACGACATTGCGGGTATCGCCGTCGCGCAACAGAATTGGGTCATAGCGCGGGTCGTCGGGCGGATCGCCCGCCCACGGCCCGACGCCGGCGGCCGGTACCGCCGCCCATTCGGTGGGCCCGGGCCCGAGGTCACTCATCGCTGCGTCCAGACACCCGCGTGGGTGCCGACGATCGCGACCGTCGCATAGAGCAGCGCCTGGTTGATTTCGCCCTGCGTGCACAACGACGCGGAGACGCGCACCGCGTCCAGCGATGCGTCGGGCAGGATCAGCACCGACGACCCGTACACCGCGCAGGCCGGGTTCAGGCCGCGGCCGGGAACGGTCGGCGACGCCAGCAGCATCATCGGGCCGCCGCGACGGGCGGAGTCGTCGCGGTACCGGGCCGCCAGGGATTCGGCCTGCAACCCCAGCAGCATGTAGCCGTTACCGGTGAAGGCCCCCGGATCACCGAGCTGCGCCTTGGTCACCGGCGTTCCGTCGGCGCGCCAGGCCGACAGCGTGGTGGTCTGGACGACCAGGCCGGTGTCGTTGACGTTCGTCGGCATCAGCCCGATCGGAAACGCGGCCGGGTAGGCGGCGGAGGTGTCGGCGATGCGGTCCCGCTCCGAATAGCTGTATACGCCGCGCACCTGACTGCGATCCTTCAGCGGGCCCAGGCACACCGCCCCGGTCAGCCGGTCCGGCGGCGCCGACAGCGGCGACCGGACAGTGGGCACCGTGGCCGTCGCGGCGTCGCAGCTGCCTAACCCGGTGGCTTCCATCGGGTGGGCGAGCGCGCCGTAGAGCCCGAAGCGGATGTCCTCGGGTTTGGCGTGCGGTGCCTCCGGGTCCGTCGGTGCGGCGTCGACGTCGACCAACACGTAGTCGCCATCCCAGCGCAGGTTCGACACCGACATGTTCCAGCCCAGCAGCGCCAGCGATTCGCCCAGCCGCGCACCCTGAGCCCCATACGGCCGGACGGCGTGGCTGGAACTCGAGCAGCCCATCAGGCAGGTGGCCAAACAGACTGCTATCGCAAGGAAAGTGCGCACAGCGGTGAAGCCCTAGCCCAACCCCAGATCGGCCAGGCCCAGCACGCTGCGGTACAGCAGTCCCTCGGCCTGGATGGCCTCCGCGGCACCGGTCGCGCGGTCCACCACGGTGGCCACGCCGACGACTTCGGCTCCCGCTTCCTGGACGGCGTGCACCGCCGTCAGCGCCGAGCCACCGGTGGTGCTGGTGTCCTCGACCACCAGCACCCGTTGGCCGGACACCTCGGATCCCTCGATAAGACGTTGCAGCCCATGGGCTTTCGCGGACTTGCGCACCACGAAGGCATCGATCGGGCGCCCGGGCGCGTGCATGACGGCCGTCGCGACCGGGTCGGCGCCCAGGGTCAGCCCGCCGACGACCGCGTAGTCCCAGTCCGCGGTGAGTTCGCGCATCAGCACGCCGATCAGGGCGGAGGCGCGGTGGTGCAGCGTGGCCCGGCGCAGGTCGACGTAGTAGTCGGCCTCTTTGCCCGACGACAGGGTGACCCGGCCGTGCACCACCGACAGCCGACGCACCAGTTCGGCCAGCTCGTCGCGATCAGACATGTTGCAGCGCAATAGCTTTCAGCGCTGGAAGTTACTGGCCTGTTGGCCGTTGCGTCCCGTGGCCGACGGAGGGCGCCGGATGGCTTCGGTGCGACCCTCGTCGCGGCGGGCCGATTCCGGGGCGCGGCGGCCGGCTTCTCCCAACAGCCCGGACATTTCCTGCGCCGAACGCCGGGGCGGCAACTCCGCCCGGCCGGCCGGGGCCAGCGGACGACTCGGCGCCGTGCTGCGCGGTCCCGCCTGCTCGTCGCTGTCGGCGGGCACCGGCGGCAGCACCCGCAAAAGGTCGTTGAACTGGCGCACCGTGCGCAGGCCTTCGTCCCACTGGGTGCGCGTGCTGGCGATCGGCATCGCGACCAGCGTCCAGTTCTGCTCGTTCCACATGATCTCCGCGCAGTCCGGCGCGGTGTGCGCGAAGGTGACCATGCGCCGGTCGCAGGCGCGACGGGCCGCGTCCAGGTTGGTCGAGTACACCATCCGCGGGCCGATCGCGCCGAGCAGCCAGATGTCGCTCTCGCGCGGCTCTTTGAGGCCCTTGAGCCGCAGGTCGACGACGACGTTGGTGCCCACCTTGCGGTGCAGCGCGATCACCGTGGCGACTTCCTCGAGATCGAAGATGTACACCGCTTCGCCGCGGATCTGCCCGAGCACGACGTTGTGGGCGGGAACATCCCCGACCGTCGACATCACGCCGCGCTTCCAGCGCTTGAGGATGTCGGTCGATTCGCGTTCGTAGTCGAACCCGTGCGAGCGGGCCCACGATTTGCGCCGCCTGCTGCGCCCCCGGCGACGATCGACGTCGACGTACAGCAACACCACCGCGCCGACGAAGCACAGCGCGGAGAGTGTGAACCAGAGGGGGACCATCCTAAGTAGCGTATCTGCTATGGCACCGGAACCAAGAATGCGACCTGGTCACAACCACATTAAGGTTTGCTGGCCCGCGTAGGGTTCCGTCCATGGTCTACGAGGGCTACCAGCTAATTCGCGTCGCCGCGGCCGACGGCGTTTGCCGGGCCACGATCGACAACCCCCCGATCAATCTGCTGGACGTGCCGCTGCTGAACGAGTTCGACCGGCTGGCGCGCGAGGTTGCGGCCGACGACGAGGTACGCGTGCTGGTCGTCGACTCGGCCGACCCGGAGATGTTCATTGCCCACGCCGACGTGGGACTGATCATGGACCTGCCGCCCGACGACATCGGCCCGCACGACGAGCTGTCGTTGTTCCACGCCGTCACCGAACGGGTCCGGACGCTGCCGAAGGCCACGATCGCCGTGATCGAGGGTGTCTGCCGCGGCGGCGGCTGCGAGTTCGCGATGGCGTTCGACATGCGGTTCGCCGCACTCGGCGCGACGGTCCTCGGCCATCCCGAGTTGGCCGTCGGCATCATCCCGGGCGGTGGCGGCACCCAGCGGCTGCCCCGGCTGATCGGCCGGGCGCGCGCCCTGGAAGTCATCCTCGGCTGCATGGACGTCGACGCCGAGACGGCCGAGGCCTGGGGATATGTGAACCGCGCGCTGCCGGCCGATCGGCTTCGGCGGTTTGTCGACAAGCTCGCCGGCCGCATCGCGTCGTCACAGCCGGTGGCCATCGCCAACGCGAAGCGGGCGGTCGACGCCGCGACCGGAGATATTGCAACGGGTTTGCGCATCGAGGATCAGCTATTCCGCGAAACCGTCGCGCAGCCGGCCGCCCGCCAACTGCTGCGGGGAGTGATCGACGCCGGTGCCCAGACCCGTGACTTCGAGCTGGGCGACCGGCGTCGCTAAAGGCGATCAGCCCAGGATCAGGCCGTCGCCGTCCGGGGTGACGTTGACCGGAACGGTGTCGCCGTCGTGCACGTCGCCGGCCAGCAGCATCTTGGCCAGCTGGTCGCCGATGGCCTGCTGAACCAGCCTGCGCAACGGCCGCGCCCCGTAGACGGGGTCGAATCCGCGCTGCGCCAGCCACTCTTTGGCGGGCTGCGAGACCTCGAGCTGTAGCCGCCGCTGCGCCAGGCGCTTGGCCAGCTGCTCGAGCTGGATGTCGACGATCTCGACCAGCTCTTCGGGGTTCAGCGCGTCGAAGATCAGCACATCGTCGAGCCGGTTGATGAACTCCGGCTTGAACGCCGCGCGCACCGCCGCCATCACCTGTTCCTCGCTGCCGCCCGAACCGAGGTTGGACGTCAGGATCAGGATCGTGTTGCGGAAGTCGACCGTACGGCCCTGGCCGTCGGTCAGGCGACCCTCGTCGAGCACCTGCAACAGCACGTCGAACACGTCCGGGTGGGCCTTTTCGACCTCGTCGAACAGCACGACGGTGTAGGGACGCCGGCGCACCGCCTCGGTCAGCTGACCACCCTGGTCGTAGCCGATGTAGCCGGGAGGTGCACCGACCAGCCGCGCCACCGAGTGCTTCTCGCCGTACTCGCTCATGTCGATGCGGACCATCGCCCGGTCGTCGTCGAACAGGAAGTCGGCCAGCGCCTTGGCCAGCTCGGTCTTACCGACACCGGTCGGGCCCAGGAACATGAACGAACCGGTGGGCCGGTTGGGGTCGGCGACCCCGGCACGTGAACGCCGCACGGCGTCAGAAACCGCGGTCACGGCTTTCCGTTGTCCGACGACGCGCTTGCCCAGCTCGTCTTCCATCCGCAGCAGCTTGGCGGTCTCGCCTTCCAGCATCCGGCCGGCCGGGATCCCCGTCCACGCCGACACCACGTCGGCGATGTCGTCGGGCCCGACCTCTTCCTTGAGCATCACGTTCTCGCGGGCCTCGGCCTGCGGCAGGGCGGCGTTGAGCTTCTTCTCCACCTCGGGGATGCGCCCGTAGCGCAGCTCGGCCGCCTTGGCCAGGTCGCCGTCGCGCTCGGCGCGCTCGGACTCCCCGCGCAGCGTGTCCAGCTGCTCCTTGAGATCGCGGACCACGTCGATGGCGTTCTTCTCGTTCTGCCACCGGGTGGTCAGCTCGGCCAGCTTCTCCTTCTGGTCGGCCAGCTCGGCGCGCAGCTTCTCCAGCCGCTCCTTGGACGCCTCGTCTTCCTCCTTGGCCAGCGCCATTTCCTCGATCTCGAGGCGACGCACCAGGCGCTCGACCTCGTCGATCTCGACGGGCCGCGAGTCGATCTCCATCTTCAACCGCGAAGCGGCCTCGTCGACCAGGTCGATCGCCTTGTCCGGCAGGAAACGCGCGGTGATGTACCGGTCGCTCAGCGTGGCCGCGGCCACCAGCGCGGAGTCGGTGATCCGCACCCCGTGGTGCACCTCGTAGCGGTCCTTGAGCCCGCGCAGGATGCCGACGGTGTCCTCGACCGACGGCTCGCCGACCAGCACCTGCTGGAAGCGGCGCTCCAGCGCGGCATCCTTCTCGATGTACTTGCGGTACTCGTCGAGCGTGGTGGCGCCGACCAGCCGCAGCTCGCCGCGGGCCAGCATCGGCTTGATCATGTTGCCGGCATCCATCGCGCCCTCGCCGGACGCGCCGGCGCCGACGATGGTGTGCAGCTCGTCGATGAACGTGATGATCTGCCCGGCGGAGTTCTTGATGTCGTCGAGCACGGCCTTGAGCCGCTCCTCGAACTCGCCGCGGTACTTCGCGCCGGCCACCATCGAACCGAGGTCGAGCGAGACGACGGTCTTGTCGCGCAGGCTCTCGGGCACGTCGCCGGCCACGATGCGCTGGGCCAGGCCCTCGACGATCGCGGTCTTACCGACGCCGGGCTCACCGATCAGCACCGGGTTGTTCTTGGTGCGACGGGAGAGCACCTGCACGACGCGACGAATCTCGTTGTCCCGCCCGATAACCGGGTCGAGCTTGCCTTCGCGGGCGCGCTCGGTCAGGTCGGTGGAGTACTTCTCCAGCGCCTGGTAGGTGGACTCGGGATCGGCGCTGGTGACCCGGGCGCTGCCGCGGACCTTGACGAACGCCTCGCGCAGCGCCTGCGGGGACGCGCCGTGTCCGGTGAGCAGTTTGGCGACGTCGGAGTCGCCGGTGGCCAGGCCCACCATCAGGTGTTCGGTGGAGACGAATTCGTCGTCCATCTCGGTGGCCAGCTGCTGGGCCGTGGTGATCGCGGCCAGCGATTCGCGGGACAGCTGCGGCTGCGAGCTGGAGCCGCTGGCCTGGGGCAGCCGCTCGAGTAGATGCTCGGCTTCGGTGCGAATGGTCGCGGGCTCGACGCCGACAGCCTCCAGTAGCGGCGCGGCGATCCCGTCGTTCTGCGTCAGCAGCGCCATCAGCAGATGAGCGGGCCGGATCTCGGGGTTACCAGCAGCGCTGGCCGCCTGCAGGGCTGACGTCAGGGCCGCTTGCGTCTTGGTTGTCGGGTTAAAGGAGTCCACTCCGCCCTCCATCGTGGTCTAAAAGGGTATGCAAAATGCTTGTCGCGTTGTTCAACGTCGTCAAGGTTGAGTCTGTTCCGCTCAAGTTTAGATTTTTTGGAGGAATTTTTCCAGCATGGACGCCGACGACATTCGCCTCGCGCCGCCGCCGCGCAGAATTCCGGTCGCCTTCCGGCTGGCCGAGCTGCTGCCGTTTCGCTGGCGGTACGTCTGGACGCTGTTCGTGGTCGCGATCGCACCCGTCGCGCTGTGGATCCAACTGCCGGTCGCCTTCGCCGCGGCGGCGGTGCTCACGCTGGCCGGGATCTACGCCGCGCACCTGCTGGGCGCGCGGGTGCGAATCGGACTGCTCCAGTGGGGCCGGGTCGCGACCGTCACCGGCAGTGAAACAGTCTCGCGTGCAACGCGTTTCAATGCACGACTACCGATGGCGCATGGTTGGACGGTCACGCGCAAACGCGTCAGCGGCCCCAACATCAAGACCAAGGTGTCCTACACGCTCGACGGCGACCGGGGAGAGCTCGTGGTGCACGGGCGGGAATACGTCGACGGGGTGATCCTGGCCGACGAGCGCAATCCCGCGCGGGCGCGGTGCGTGACCGCCTTCGCCTATGACCTCGACCGCGATGAGACGGGTAACTGGGCCGGCACGCTGCGGCCCCGGCTGCGGGTGGGGATGGCCTGCTGGCTGGTCATCGTGATCGGGTGGCTGGTCCTGGCCGGTTTGGCGGCGACCGGGTTTCGCACCGACCTCGCGACCGACGACCTGCCCACCAACGTCCCCAGCGCCGGCACCTTGCAGGTCAGCGGGTCCGGCACCACGAAGACGATCCCCTGTAACGGCGGCTATCTGTCGGTAAGCGGGGTGAACAACACGATCACCGTCACGGGCCACTGCACCAGCGTCAGCGTCGCCGGCAAGGGGAATCGCGTGATGATCGACAGCACCGACGCGATCAGCACCGCGGGCGCGGGCAACGTCGTCACCTACCACTGGGGTTCGCCGAACGTCGCCAACACCGGAACCTCGAACACCGTCGGGCAGGGCTGATCTGCCTGGGCGAGCTTAGAATCGGGCCCCGTGGGCTTAGAGGACTCCGATGCGTTGCGGGTGCTGCGCGACGCCCTCGCGCCGGACGACCCTGGCGCCGGCGGCGAACTCGTCCACCGCTTCTACACCCACTGGTTCGCCCTCGACGTGTCGGTGCGCGACCTTTTCCCGCCCGAAATGGCCGCTCAGCGAACCGCTTTCGGCCACGCCCTGCACTGGGTCTACGGCGAGCTGGTGGAGCAGCGCGCTGCCGAGCCGGTGGCATTTCTCGCCCAGCTCGGCCGCGATCACCGTAAATACGGTGTGCTGCCAAGCCATTACGAGTCGTGCCGGCGGGCGTTGTACACGACGCTGCGCACCCAGTTGGGCCAGCACTGGACCGACGCCGTCGACGAGGCCGCCAGTCAGTCGCTGAACCTGATCACCGGGGTGATGGCCGGCGCCGCTGACGCCGAAGAGGGACCTGCCTGGTGGGAGGGCACCGTCATCGAGCACCACCGGGTATCCCGCGACCTCGCGGTGGTTCGGCTGAGACTGGACGGGCCGATGCACTATCACCCCGGTCAGTACGTCAACGTCCAGATCCCGCAATGCCCGCGACGGTGGCGCTTCCTCAGCCCTTCCATTCCGGCCGACCCCGACGGCGGGATCGAGTTTCACATCCGCCAGGTCCCCGGCGGACTGGTCAGCACCGCGATCGTCAACGAATGCCGGCCGGGCGACCGATGGCGGTTGTCCAGCCCGCACGGTGGCCTGCAGGTCGACCGCGACGGTGCCGACGTGCTGATGGTGGCCGGCAGCACCGGTTTGGCGCCGCTGCGGTCGCTGATCATGGACCTGTCCCGCTTCGCGGAGAACCCGCGAGTGCACCTCTTCTTCTGCGCGCGCTACCGCTGCGAGCTCTACGACCTGCCGACGCTGTGGCAGGTCTGCGCGCACAACCCCTGGCTGTCGGTCTCGCCGGTGTCCGAATACAACAACGACCCTGCCTGGGCGGCGGACTACCCGGACGTCACACCGCCGCGCGGCCTGCACGTCCACCAGATCGGTCAGCTGCCCGACGTGGTCACCAAATACGGCGGCTGGGGCGACCGGCAGATCCTGGTCTGCGGGGGGCCCGCGATGGTCCAGGCGACCAAGGCCGCGCTGATCGCCAAAGGCGCCCCGCCCGAGCGCATTCAGCACGACCCGTTAGGCCGTTAACCGCTAGATCCGTGGCGGCGACCCGCAGCGCCCGGCTGCGCCGCGCTTGCGATCGCCGCTAGGCTGACCGCGTGCATGTGGTGACCCTGCGCGATCCATCGTCGTCGTTGGCCGCACAGTTCGTGCCGGACGCGGGCATGATCGGCACCTCGTTGACCGACGATGGTGTCGAGTTGCTCGGTCAGCGGCGCGGGCTGGATTCCTACATCCAGGCCGGTAAGACGATGGGCATACCGATTCTGTATCCCTGGGCAAATCGCTTGGGCGGCAACACGTATACGGCCGAGAATGTGACCGTGGAGTTGACGCCGGGTGAAAACGGGGTGCGGGCGGATCCCAACGGGCTGCCCATCCACGGCACTCTTGCGGCCTATCCGGGTTGGCGGGTGGTGACGGAGTCGGCGAACGAGCTGACCGCCGAGGTGGACTTCGGTGCCGAACCGCGGCTGCTGGCCAGCTTCCCGTACCCGCATCTGCTGACGGTGTCGGTACGGCTGGCCGATCGGACGCTGACGGTGCGCAGCACCGTCAGCGCGACCGGCGAGACCGCGGTCCCGCTCTGCTTCGGCTTACATCCGTATCTGCGGGTGCCCGAGGCGGAACGCAGCGACTGGATCATCGAGACACCACCGCTGCGGCATTTGGGCCTCGACGAACGGGGCCTGCCCACCGGCGAGACCTCGGAGCAGCCGGCCACGAAAGAAGCATTGGGCGACAACACTTTTGACGATGCTTACGACCAGGTCCCCGATGGCGCGGTGTTCGCGGTGTCCGGCGGCGGGCGCCGCCTGGAAGTGCACTTCGCGCAAGGCTATTCGGCGACCCAGATCTTCGCACCGCCCGGCGAGGACGTGGTGTGCTTCGAGCCGATGACCGCGCCGACCGATGCGCTGAGCCGCGGCGGCTATCGCAGCGCCCTTCCCGGCGAACCGGCGGTCGCGGTGTTCTCGATTCGCGCCTAGCGGCCTTTACCCGGCCGCCATGCCGGGGCGTCGCCGCCTTCGGTGCTGACCGCGTGGGAACCTTATCCGGCGAACGGCGGACGTGCCATGACGGTCGGCCGAAATCCGTATTTCGGTCCACTACCGGTCGCGCCAGGACCTGCTCCGGGAATTGGCATGCCGCCCAGCAGATTTCCGGCCCCTTCGCTCTCCGCTGCAGTAATAGTGCTGACCGGTAGCGGAGCCGTACCCGGGTACACGACGGCCGAGGACACGTTCCAAGCCGGTGGAACCGACAGCCGTCCCAGCGAAGCCGCGGCGCCGAGCCCCGCCGACATCTGACCGGCACCGATGGCCCGCCCCAATATCCCGGGCCCGCCGCTGATGGCGGCCGCGGCTGGTATGGCTTCGATGGGCGCAAAGGACTTCGACATCTGCAAGAAGTCTCTGGCCGCGGAGACGCCAAAGTTGTGCATACCAAAGGTGTTATAGATGAAGTTCGAGTAGGGGCCGTATTGGGTTAGAAACTCTTGAAGACCCTTCGGAAAGGTATCTTTCCCGAACAGGAACCGCCAAAGCCACCACAGTGGGCCCTTTTTGGGTGGGGGACTGGCTTCTTCGAGCATTCCGTTCCGATGCTTCGCCAAGCCTTGTAACTGCGCGGTGATCTGTTTGCTCAAACTGCTGAAGCTCTCCTGGGTTGACTCGACCGAAGTGCTAACGGCGGAGGTCATCGCGGCATCCGGGTCAGCGACCGGAGGTGCGGCCAAGAATGGCTCGAGAATCGACGCTGCAGAGGAGTTGGCGGCGTAGCTGTACATCGTCGAGACGTTGTGAGCCCACATTTCGGCGTATTGGGCTTCCAAAGCCGCGATTACGCCGTCGTTTTGACGAAGCACATTGGTGGCCGTCGCAATCGCCAGCTCCCCACGGTTAGCCGCGATCAACGGAGGAGGCACCACTGCCGCAAACGCGGTCTCGAAGGCCCCCGCGGCTGCTTGTGCCTGGAAAGCCGCCCGCTCAGCCGCAACCGACATCGCGTTCATCCACTCCAGATACGGCCGCACCGCCGACATCATCGATTCCGATGCCGCACCCGTCCACTCCGCCTCAACCTGCTGGACCAAGCGGCCACAACCTGTTGCCGCCGAATTCAGCTCGGCCGCCAGCGAATTCCAGGACGAAGCGGCATTCATCAACGATGTTGACCCCGGACCGGAATACACGAGTCCCGACGTGACCTCCGGTGGCAGCGCGCCGAAATCGATGGCCAGGCTTCGATCCGTACTCACCTGGCCGCGATCGCGTTAGCGGCCTCGGTGGCCGCGTAGGACTCCGAGCTCATCGTCATCGTGTTCACGAACATTTCGTGGATGGCCATAGCTTGGGCGCTCACTGCCTGATACATCCGGGCATGCACGACAAACTGCGCGGCGGTCAGGGCCGACACCGGGTCGGCTGCCGCGGGCATTACCCCCGTGGTGGGCGCGGCCGCCGCAGTATTCTGCGCGCTCAATGCCGCGCCGATTGCGTGCAGCGCGTTGGCCGCCGCCGCCAATTCTTCTGGTTGCGTCGTCACAAACGACATGTCATCTCCTTCTCTCAGCCCTTCAAGCGCAAGGGGTTTGAGTTGTGGGCGCGGCTCAACCCCGCGCTAGCGTTTGTCGTCTTTTTCCTTCCTGAGGCCACGGCGTCATCCCCCGGGCGGTGGGCGGACGATCACCCGTTGGCGGAATCCGTATTTGTGAGCGATGACAGCGGCGGCACGCCGACCGTGTCTGCCCATCGGCGTTGCGCGAAGAAGGCCATCCGTTGCGCTTCCCGGGCCGCCTACCTGACTGGCGGCCGCCGCCTGAACGACCGATCTTTCCGCCATGCCGGGCGCACTGGTCCACGCGGGCGGCACCGAAAGATTCCCAATCTTGCTTGCAGACAGGATGTTAACTGAAACTAGCCCATCTCCGCCGCCCTGCGGCGGGAGCGCAGAATGCGGCGCTGGACTAGCGGCTCCCGCTGCACCCGCGGTGGGCAGGAACTGCTGAGCCAGCGACGACCAAGTATTTGAAAGACTCGTCCCGAGCTCGATCAGACCCGGTAGTGTGCGGAAAAATGCAGTCCGCCCGTCGGCACCGGCCGAGCCATTTTCTTCGTCTGGCATGGGCGCACGCCTCGCCTGAACGCGACCGTCGGACGAGGTCCACCGAGACGACTTCGGTCTCGCAAACCGCTGAAGTTTCTGGGTGATTGCCACGTCCATGATTGGGTGCGTGATCAGCCCGATGCTCTCCGTAACGGTTAGCTCTACCGTCGCGGCCGCGCTCGCAGACCCGACAGCTCGGCTGACCGCGGCGGCTTGGGCAAACGATCCAGCATGCTCGGTCATTGGTTTCGGGTCGGCGAATGTGGACAACCGCGTGGCGCTTGCCGAGGCGGCGGCATAGTCATACATCGCAGTGGCATCTTGGGCCCACATCTCGGCATACTGGATCTCGGTAGCCGCGATCGCCGGATTGTTTTGGCCGAAGAAGTTTGTTGCACTCAGCGCTACAAGGAGATTCCGATTGGCCGCGATTATCGGCGGGGGCACCGTCATCGCGAACGCCGCTTCATACGCTGCGGCAGCCGCTCTCAACTGTGTGCCCGCCTCACCGGCAACGACGGCGGCAGCGCTTAGCCACAATGAGTAGGGTGCCGCCGCGGCGAGCATGGCCAGCGATGCCGGGCCTAACCACACCGACCTAGCCATGTCTGACACCAATGACATGTAACGGCCAGCCGCCGAACCTAATTCGGTCGACAGCGCATCCCAGGACGAAGCCCCGGACATCATCGAACCCGATCCCTGGCCGGTATACATCCGGCCTGAATTGATCTCCGGCGGCAGCATCCCAAAGTCCACTTGGAGAATTTCCTTATCACAACCATCCGGTTTGGGACGGGGAAATGTTTCGCGGGCGTTTGTCGATCCGCAAATGCGGCTGCATTATCGATGCCTCCCTTGGTTCCGGTCCGAAAGAGCTGGTGGGCAACACGGTCGGTGTTTGCTCATCGGTTCAGTACTAGGTTGCACGGCCGGCACGGACAAGCCATCAGTCAAAATACGGAGGAGGCAGTATGCGTTGTCGCCGATTCGGCTGAGGCGGCGCCACCCCGTCTACGTATATCTACCGAGACCGGGTGCGTAATGAAAGCGCCGCGCGAGGGCTCGTCAGAACGATGGCGCCGATTCGGCCCCCGCGATATGGCGGTTGGCTTGGTTAGCCAGTTGCACCCGCGAGTTGATGTCGAGTTTGGTATAGATGTGAGTGAGGTGTGAGTGTATCGTCCGTATCGAAACGAACATCAGTGCGGCAATCTCTTTGGTGGACAGCCCTTTTGCGACGTTTTCTGCAACTTCGCATTCGGTGGGAGTAAGCGATGCCCAGCCGCTGGCTGCCCGCTTCTTCTGGCCGCGCCCTCGCTGGGCGTAGCCGATGGCTTCCTGCAAACCCAGCACAGCGCCTTCGGCTAAGGCTTCCCCGAGATCAGCGCTCCCTAGGGCACTACGAATCTCAGCAAGCGCTGCGTCATATTCGGCTTGGCATATGGCGAACCGCACTTCGTTATTCCGTTTACGGAAACTAGCGGCGGCGCCGAGCAGTCGAGCGGCGGAGCGGTAATTTTCTTCGTGGGCGGCAACCACGGCAAGGCACTCGATCGTGTCGGAAATCCCGAGAAATGCTTGGACTTCCCTGGCTTTCGCGATCGCCTCGTTGGCATCGCTTTCAGCGCGGCACCACTCACCTTGGGCTGACGAGATCCGTGCGCGCGTAGTCAGCGTTTGCGCCAGGTGCCAGCCCGAAGACGCTGATATCGCCTCGTCGGCTTTGCATTTGGCCGCAGACAGATTGCCGCGCGCAAGCTCTGCCTGGGCCGCGGACGCGTTGATTCTGGCCATCATGCCGTGATGGGCTCCCACGAGCCGAGGCGCTGCGGCAATCGCCTCGTCAGCCAACCGGATATCACCGGCCGACAACGCGGCAGTCGCCAACGCTCCCTGCGCAAAACCTTCATACCAAGGCCCCATCAGGGCAGCTGTTTCCAGAGAGTCCCGGGCTGCGGCGATCGCGGTCGTCGGCTCTCCGGCGTACGCCAGCCCACGGCTCAAGTTCACCAGAACGATTGTGCGGCATAAGGGATCGCCTATTTTTTCAGTCTCTTGTGCCATCTCGCGCAGTGTGGCAATTGCTGGTTCGAGTTTGCCCTTCAGCATGGTTGCCACGGCGACAGCCCAGCGGCAGTACCGCGCCGCAAGACGGTCACTGCCCGAAAACGCAAGGTCTCTGCCTTCCTCGGCTGCGGCAAGCATGGCGACCGGGTCACCCGCCACGAGCTCGCTGTAAGCCTGCCAGCCGAGAATGCGGGTCATTCTCCACCGGGCGTTGATTGATCGCGCTGCGCCCAACGCTTCGGCGAAGTAGGAGCGCGCGGCATCCAGGTCTTGACCGCTCGTTGCGCCGCACGCGGTAAGCGCCCGTACCAGCAGATCGGGGTCGTTGACCTTGCGCGCAGTCTCCAACGCCTCATGCGCCAGCGCGGTACTGTCGACAGTGCCAAGCCACGCATCCAATCCCGCCTTATCGGCTAGCGCGCGCGCTCGCACAACCTGCGGAACGTCCCGATTGCACGCGAGGTGCGCGGTCAAGATGGCGTCGAACCAACGTAAACCCTCTTGGATTCGGCCACCCGCGAGCCACATTGGCTGCAACAACGACGTCAGTCGCAGTGCCGGCACAATTTCAGCGTTGTCGCAATACCAGGAAAGCGCGGCCCTCAGGTTGTCGAAGTCACGGTCGAGTCGCTGGATATGCTGCTCATCCCCGCACTGTTCCGGTGTAACAGCGCCCGCCATATCCAGGTAGTACTCACTGTGGCTACGCGCTACCAGTACGGATTCACCGGAGTCACGAAGCTTGTCGAGCGCGTACTGGCGCATTGTCTCAAGCAACCGGTATCGAGTTCGGCCACCAATGGTTTCCGCCACGACAACCGACTTGTCGACCAACCTACGGAGCCTGGCGGCGACATCGTCGCGCAACTCGTTGTCAACCCAGCCCACGGCCTTCGCGGCGCTCGCCGTAAATCCGCCCCTGAATACCGCCAGCCGGCGAAATAGAACGCGTTCGGGCTCAGTCAGCAAGCGATACGACCAGTCGATCGAAGCCCACAAAGTCCGCTGTCGGCTGGTGGTGACTCGCATTCCCTTATCCAGACGGATGAATGATTCGTCCAGGCTGTCGGCGATCTCGCGCAGGGACATGTATCGAACTTGCGCTGCGGCCAACTCGATCGCCAGCGGCAGTCCATCGAGCCTGCGACAGATGTCTTCCACCAACTCGCGGTGTTCGTCGGAAAGATCGAAGGACGGCCGGACATCTCGGGCGCGATCGGCGAACAGCTCGACCGCTTCATCGTCGAGCGACATCCGTGGCACACGCCAGCGAATTTCCCCCGCGACACCTATCGGTTCACGGCTGGTGGCCACAATCGTCAAACCCGGGCATTGCGCGAGCAGTCCCATGACGAGGGCACCGCAGGCGTCGATCAGATGCTCACAGTTGTCGAGCACTATCAGTGTCTGCCGGCCCCCGAGGAAGTTCGTCAGCGTCGTGATCGTCGAACTCCTGGGCTGGTCGGGCGAGGTGACCGTGCGTGCGATGGCCGTCTCCAAACCGAGCGGGTCGGTGACAGGCCCCAGGTCGACAAACCAGACGCCATCGGCAAAATTCGGTGCCGCCGCTGCGACCGCGTGGATGGCCAGGCGGGTCTTGCCGGTACCGCCCACACCGGTCAACGTCACCAGCCGGCACGGCGGATCAGGGCTGCCACTTCGCTCAACCGAGTACCTCGGCAGACGAAACTGAGTAATTGCAAGGGAAGTCGAGGCACTGACGAGCTGCCGGAGGAGCGCAGAGGTGGGAATTCGACGCGTGTCGCTGGATGGCATAGCTGAAAGACTCGCTCCGGGCGAGGTAGATCTCGCAAACAGTGTGTGCCCAGGTCCATCAACCAGACATCGGCCGGTAGGCAGTCAACGATGAGGTCGTGCACTGTTCCGGAAACAACGGTCTGACCACCATGAGCCAGGTCGCGCAACCGAACCGCGCGGTTGAGCGCAGCACCGACACGATTCGTTTCGTTGCGCAGCTGCGCCTCGCCGGTGTGCAACCCGATACGCAGCTGAATCGGGGCCAACGGCGCGCGCTGTAGCTCCAACGCACATGCGACGGCATCGGTGGCGCAGATGAATGCCGCCACGAAACCGTCGCCAATGCCTCGCGCTGCCAGTCGGACGCCGCGATGCTTTCCGATCACGGTCGGCGCAGCATCATCGAGTTGGTTCAATGCCGCCTTCATGCCCTCAGGGTGCGACTGCGATAGCTGCGTCCATCCCGCTACCTCGGCGAGCAGTAGTGTCACCGTTCCAGTTGCGAGAACCATATTGACGTTGTGATCGCTTCTATCGGTGGGCCTGAAAGCTGAACTGTCGGTATCGAAAACCGCCGTCATTCCTCTTCGGGCTCTTGACAATCCACCAGCGGACGTACGGGGTTGACATCCATTACCAACGTACAGGCTCTCTTAGATGTGTGTCTAATGAGGCGGGAGGGGCAGGGTGCCATCCGCCGCCGCTCTCAACGCTGGATGCGCCGGCTTTCGCGAATCCGGTGAAAATCCTTGCTGAACATTGCCATTGGCTAGTCAGAAAAAACGACCGATGACCAGCGCTGGGACGCGGCCTAACGGCTCTTACGCGGCTGCCACACCACCAGCGCGGTGCTCTTGGGCACTACCGCGACATCGCGGCGCTGGTTGGTGCGCAACACCGCGATCTCCTCGGCCATTTCCTTCAGCCGAAGCTGCAGCGCCTCGACCTGATTGGTCAGCTCGATGATGCGCTTGATGCCGGCGAGGTTGACACCCTCGTCCTGTGACAGCCGCTGCACCTCGCGCAGCAGTTCCACGTCGTGCTGCGAATAACGCCGTCCGCCACCGGAAGTGCGGCTGGGGATGACCAGCCCGAGGCGGTCGTAGGTCCGCAGGGTCTGTGCATGCATGCCGGCCAGTTCGGCCGCCACCGAGATCAAAAAGGTCCGGGCGTCATCTCGCTTGGAGTTTTTCGGCATCAGCGATTACCCGCCCATCCGGCCCGCGGATTGAACCCACTGGCGCGTTCGGCCTCCGCGTACGCCTCCAGAGCCTCCTGCGCGGCGCCTTCCAGGTTCGGCGGCACAGCGACTTTCACGGTGACCAGCAGGTCTCCGCTGCCACCGCTGCGCTTGGGCACACCGCGTCCACGCACCCGCAGGATGCGGCCGTCGGCCGTGCCCTTGGGCACCCGGACGCCAACCTTGCCGTCCAGCGTGGGAACCGAAAGCGTTGAACCCAAAGCTAATTCGCTGAAGCTAACCGGAACCGTCACGGTGAGATCGTCGCCGTCACGGCTGAATATCTTGTCCGGCCGCACATGCACCGTCACGTACAGATCGCCCGACGGCGCACCGCGCAACCCGGCCTCACCCTGGCCGGGCAGCCGGATCCGTTGTCCGTCTTCGACGCCTGGAGGGATCCGCACGTTGATGGTGCGGGTACGGGTGGTGACGCCGGTGCCCTTGCACTCGTCGCAGGGGTGCTCGATGATCGAGCCGCTCCCCCGGCAGTCGGTGCAGGGCTCGGAGAAACCGAACGCACCCTGGTTGCTACTGACCACACCCGCGCCGTTACAGGTGGGGCACACCTTCGGGCTGGTGCCCGGACGTGCCCCGCTGCCATGACAATTGGTGCACGGCGCCGGGCTGGTCAGCCGCAGCGGCATCGCGACGCCATTGGCGGCCTCGACGAAGTCCAGCTCCGTCTCGGTCTCCAGATCGTTGCCGCGCCGGGGCCGCTGGGACGAGCGCCCGCGCCGCGTCCGAACAAGCCACCGAACAGGTCACCGATGTTGGTGCCCCCGCTGCGGCCGGCGGCGTCGAACAAATCGTTCAGATTGAACTCGGCGCCGTCGCCGCCCACGTTGAAGCCACCGAAGCCGCCCGTGTCGAACCGTCGACCGCCAAGGCCACCACCGGCGAAGAGCCGGCGGGTTTCGTCATACTCCTTGCGCTTGGTCGCATCCGAGAGCACGTTGTGTGCTTCCGACACCGCTTTGAACCGTTCACCGGCGGCGGGGTTGTCGGGATTCGCATCCGGGTGCAGGTCGCGCGCCAACTTGCGATAGGCGCGCTTTATCTCTTCGGGGCTGGCGTCGGAGGAGACGCCAAGCTCCTTGTAGAAGTCCTTTTCGACCCATTCACGCTGAGCCATGTCGCGTCACCTCCTCTCACCTTTCGCTATTCCTGTTGTGCTGATTCTGTGCCTTATTCACCCGAGGTGTCGGCGTTATCGTTCGTGTCGGCCGGTTCGGTTTTGGCCGGCTCGGGTGCGGCAGCCGCTTCGCTGCCGCCCGCGACCGTGTCGACGACGCCAACCAGGGCGTGACGCAATACGTTCTCGCCCAGTTTGTAGCCCTCGCGCATGACGGTGCCGATCACCGGTTTTGAGCCCTCACCGCCGTCACCTTCGTGCTGGACGGCTTCGTGCAACACCGGGTCGAAATCTTCGCCCTCGGCACCGAACGCCACCAGACCGAGCCCGGTCAGCGCGCCCATCAGCTTGTCGGCCACCGATTTCAGCGGGCCGGACTCCAGGTCACCGTGCTTGCGCGCGCGGTCGAGATCGTCGATCACGCCCAGCAATTGGCTGACCACGGTGGCCTTGGCCCGATCCGCCGCGGCCTGCTGGTCGCGCAGCGCACGCTTGCGGTAGTTGGCGAAGTCGGCCTGTACCCGCTGCAGGTCGGCGAGCAGCTCGGCCGCTTTGCCTGCCTCCTCGGGAGTTTCGCCGGCGAACGACCCGGAGGCCGTCCCTCCCGGCGCCCCTGTTTGGGGGCCGGGAGGGACGTTTCGAACTTCTCCGGTCTCGGGATCAATCCGCCGCTTGTCGGTGACAGTTACCTGTTCCTGCGGATTGCCTTCGGTCACTTGGACTCCCGGTCGTCGTCGACCACCTCCGCGTCCACGACATCATCAGCGGAGCCGGATGAGCCGCCGGACTCGGTGCCGCCGGGCTGTCCGCCGGCCGCCTGAGTGGCTTCGTAGATCGCCTGACCCAGCGCCTGAGACTCCTGGCCCAGCTTCTCCATCGCTGTCTTGATCGCGGAGATGTCCGTGCCGCCCAGGGCCGACTTGGCCTCGGCGATCGCACCGTCGACCTTGGTCAGCGTCTCCTCGGGAACCTGCGACCCGCCCTCGGCTTCGCGCTGCTCCTTGACGAACTTCTCCGTCTGGTAGACCAGCGACTCGGCCTGGTTGCGGACGTCGGCCTCTTCGCGACGCTTGCGGTCCTCGTCGGCGTGCGCCTCGGCGTCCTTGATCATCCGGTCGATCTCCTCCTTGGACAGGCCGGAGCCCTCCTGGATTTTGATCGTGTTCTCCTTGCCGGTGCCCTTGTCCTTGGCCGTGACGTGCACGATGCCGTTGGCGTCGATGTCGAAGGTGACCTCGATCTGCGGGACGCCGCGCGGAGCCGGCGGGATACCGGTCAGCTCGAAGGAGCCGAGCAGCTTGTTGTGCGAAGCGATTTCGCGCTCACCCTGGAAGACCTGAATCTGCACCGATGGCTGGTTGTCGTCGGCCGTGGTGAAGGTCTCCGACCGCTTGGTCGGGATCGTGGTGTTGCGCTCGATCAGCTTGGTCATCACGCCACCCTTGGTTTCGATACCAAGGCTCAGCGGTGTGACATCAAGCAGCAGAACGTCTTTCACCTCACCCTTGAGGACACCCGCCTGCAGCGCGGCCCCCACGGCCACGACCTCGTCGGGGTTGACGCCCTTGTTGGGCTCCTTGCCACCGGTCATCTCCTTGACCAGTTCCGAAACCGCGGGCATCCGGGTGGAACCACCCACTAGCACGACGTGGTCGATCTCGGACACCGAGATACCGGCGTCCTTGATCACGGACTGGAACGGCTGACGGGTGCGGTCGAGCAGATCCTGTGTGATGCGCTGGAATTCGGCGCGGGTCAGCTGCTCGTCGAGGAACAACGGGTTCTTGTCCGCGTCGACGGTGATGTAAGGCAGGTTGATCGACGTGCTCTGCGAACTCGAGAGCTCGATCTTGGCCTTCTCGGCGGCCTCACGCAGCCGCTGCATCGCCATCTTGTCCTTGGTCAGGTCAATTCCGCTGGTGCCCTTGAACTTGTCGACGAGCCACTCGACGACACGGTCATCCCAGTCGTCCCCACCGAGGTGGTTGTCACCACTGGTGGCGCGAACCTCGACCACGCCCTCACCGATCTCGAGCAACGAGACGTCGAAGGTGCCGCCACCGAGGTCGAAGACCAGGATGGTCTGTTCCTTCTCGCCCTTGTCCAGGCCGTAGGCCAGTGCCGCCGCGGTCGGCTCGTTGACGATCCGCAGCACGTTGAGGCCGGCGATCTGGCCGGCTTCCTTGGTCGCCTGACGCTGGGCGTCGTTGAAGTACGCCGGCACGGTGACGACCGCGTCGGCGACGTCCTCGCCCAGATACGCTTCGGCGTCGCGCTTCAGCTTCATCAGCACGCGGGCGCTGATCTCTTGAGCGGTGTATTTCTTGTCGTCGATCTCGATGGACCAGTCGGTGCCCATGTGCCGCTTGACCGAACGGATGGTGCGGTCAACGTTGGTGACCGCCTGGTTCTTGGCGGGCTGGCCGACGAGCACCTCACCGTTGCGCGCGAAGGCGACGACGGACGGGGTGGTGCGTGAGCCCTCGGAGTTGGCGACGACGACGGGGTCGCCACCTTCCAGGACTGCGACGACGGAGTTGGTGGTCCCGAGGTCGATACCGACCGCACGAGCCATAGTGATTCCTCCTGATTGTGTAGAACTTCTTTGGTGCCACTATGCTGAGTGAACCCCGCTCAAGCCTGCCCCCGGGGGAGCCGACCTGTCAACCCAGTATTGAGTCTGGGTCACTCAACTTATCGATCATGCCAACGATTGATGTCGGGAGCTTGTTCCCGGGGGGCTCAGGATTTTTCCGAAGGTCGCGAGCAGCCCGTCTACCAGCCAAGACGGCGTCCATCTCAAATTCGCCGTGTCACGGAAATGACGTTTCTGTTAATTAGGCATGCGTAGGACAACTAAGCAGTACCGTTCCCCTGACTTGGACATCTGTCCCAGTTCCACCGTCAGAAGGGCGAAGCGTCATGACTGCTCCCCAGGTCGTCGTTGCGCCTCGCGCAACCCCACCGTGTTGCTCCCACCGGCGATGAAGACCGGCCGTTCGACGTCGCGATTCGCGTGGTGGAACGAGTGGGCCGCGCCGCTGTGGATCGGTTGTAACTTCACCGCCTGGACCCGCCTGTTGACCCGCAACCGTTTCGACGTGCACTGGAGCCGCTGGCATTACGTGGTGCTCTACACGCTCCTGTCCGTCGTCAACTCTTTCCTCGGGATGTGGCAGAACATCATGTTCGGCAGGCGAGTCGCCAACACGGCGATCGGCGAGGCGCCGATCTTCATCATCGGGCACTGGCGCAGCGGCACCACGATGCTGCACGAAATGATGGTCCTCGACGACCGCCACACCGGTCCGACGACCTACGAATGCATTGCGCCGCATCACTTTCTGCTGACCCAGCGGTTCGCCCGGTTCGCGGAGTTCCTGACGTCGAAGCATCGCGCCATGGACAACATGGACATGAGCATGGCGCACCCGCAAGAAGACGAGTTCGCTTGGTGCATGCTGGGATTGCCCTCGCCGTACCTCACCATCGCGTTCCCGAACCGGCCGACCCAGGACGAGCAGTACCTGGACATGGACAAGCTGAGCCCGCGAGAACTGAAAACGTGGAAGCAGACCTTCTTCCGGTTCGTCCAGCAGGTGTACTTCCGCCGCGGCAAGGCGATCGTCCTGAAGAGTCCGACCCACAGCTTCCGGATCAAGGTGCTGCTGGAGATATTTCCGCAGGCGAAGTTCATCCACATCGTCCGGGATCCGTACGTTGTCTACCCGTCGACCGTCAACCTCTTCAAGGCGTTCTCTCTCGTCCACGGGCTGCAACGGCCGACGTTCGAGGGACTGAATGAAAACGTTCTGTCCAATTACCTCGACCTGCATCGAAAACTGGACGAAGGGCGCGAACTCGTTGACCCGTCAAGGTTTTACGAATTGCGCTACGAGGATCTGATCGGCGATCCCGAGGCACAGCTGCGCAAGATGTACGAGCACCTGGACCTGGGCGACTTCGATCGGTACGTGCCGCGGCTGCGGGAATACCTGGACGACAAGGCGACCTACCGGACGAACCGCTACGAGATGACGACCGAGCAGCGCGCGCTCATCACCGAGCGCTGGGCCGAGGTCATCGATCGCTACGGCTACGGGGCGCCGGTGCAGAAGGCGCCGCCCGAGTGCGAGAACATCGCCCTCGCAAGTTAATTCAGCGCGCAGCGATCTCCTCGATCAGCGCGAGCACCGCGCGGGTGGCCGCGCTGGTCGACCGGGCCGCGGACGTGGTGACGAACAAACGCCATTCCAGGTCGTAGTCGCTGACGCGCAGGGTGGCCAGGCCGAAGTCGTCGATTTCGTCGAGGATCGTCCAGCTGAGAAAGCCGATCCCGAGGCCGTTGCGAATGTAGGTCGCCGCCGTACCCAGGTCGGCGACCTCCACCGCGACGGTCCGTTCGACGCCCGCGGCGGTGAACGCGTTGTCGATCACGGTTCGGGTGCCGTATCCCGGTGGGCTGTCGACGAACGACATCCCTTCCAGCTCGGCCAGCGGCACCGAGTCCCGTTGGGCTAGTGGATGATCGGCGGGTACGACCAGCAGTAGCGGAACGGCGGCAACCAGCCGGGCATTCAGGTCGGCCGGCGGCGGCCCGGTGAAGACGAGAAAGGCGACGTCGAGATCGCCGTCGCGGAGCTGGCCGGCGAGTCCGGCCGACCCGGCGCTGGCGGCGCGCAGGTGAACCGTCACTCCGGGATGCCGGGTATGCAGTTCGGACAGCACCGCGGGCATGTCGATCACGCTGATCGATGTCAGGATGCCGACCGTGACGGTCCCGCGCACCGAGCCGCGGGTGGCGTTGACGGCATCTTTGGCCGCGCGGGCGGCGTCGAGGGTTTCGCGGGCACGGGGGCGTAGTTCCTCTCCCGCTGGAGTCAGCTCGACGCCCGCCGAACCCCGTACGAATAGCTCCGCACCGAGTTCACGCTCGAGGGCCTTGATCGTCGCTGACACGCCCGATTGGACGACATGCAACTTCTTCGCGGCCTCGGTAAAGCTACGGTTGTCCGCGACAGCGAGGAAGTACTCAAGATGGCGTAGCTCCATGCAGCCATTATCACCGCAAGTGCTAATACCCATCAGAACATGTCGTTGGCCCTGATGCTGCTGGCAAACGTAGCGTCGACCTGGTCGAGCGTGCTGACCGCCCGTCGACCGCCCCAATCCCCGACCTTGCTGGATGTGCCAATGACTCTGCAAGCTCCCCCCCTGACTCGGACCAGAACGCGCTGGTCGTCTCCCTCCACCGACGATCAGTTCGTCGTCGAGAACCCCGCAACGGGCCGGACCATCACCGTGGTCCAGGGAGCCGGACCCAACGAGGTCGACCAGGCGGTCCGCAAAGCCCACGCCGCACATCTGCGCTGGAAGCAGCGCCCGGCCCGCGAGCGCGGCGCCTACCTGCGCGAAATCGCCAAAATCATCCGCGCACACGCGGACGAACTCGCGATGCTCGAGTCGCGGGAAATGGGCAAGCCGATCGTCCAGGCGCGTCAGTTCGACCTCGAAGCGGCGATCTCCATCTTCGAATTCTTCGCCAGCATCGTGGAGGCCCTGCCGAACAAGTCGCGCGACCACGACACGGTCCTGGACGTCACCACCTTGGAGCCGTACGGGGTGATCGCGGCCATCGTCCCCTTCAACTGGCCACCGATCCACACCGCCGGAAAGATCGCTCCAGCAATCGCCGTCGGTAACGCCGTCGTGCTGAAGCCACCGGAGCAAACGCCCTCGGTAGTGCTGCGGATGGTCGAACTGATCCAGTCGGTGCTGCCGGACCGCGTGGTGCACGCCGTGCCGGGCAAGGGCGAGGTGGGTGCCGCGCTCGCCGGACACCGACTGGTGGGCAAGGTCTCATTCACCGGGTCGCCCCGGACGGGTTCCGCGGTGATGCGCAATGCCGCCTGCAACCTGACACCAACCCTGATGGAGCTCGGCGGAAAGAACCCGTTGATCGTCTTCGATGATGCCAACATGCACGAGGCACTGATGGCCGCCATCGACGGCGGCTTCTTCAACCAGGGCGAAGCGTGCACCGCGTCATCGCGAATCCTGGTGCAGGACAAGATCTATGACGAGTTCGCCGCGAAGCTGTGCAAGGCGGTGACCCGGCTGAAGGTGGGTGACGGCGCCGACCCCCACGACCGACGTCGGGCCGCTGGTCACCCGGGCGCAGCAGAAGCAGGTGCTCGACTACCTCAAGCTCGGTGTGGCCGAAGGCGCACGCATCGCCGCCCAGGCGCCGCTGCCCGACGACCCGCGCCTGGCCGACGGGTTCTACGTATCACCAACCGTGCTGACCGACGTGACCCCGCGGATGCGGGTCGCGCGGGAAGAGATCTTCGGACCGGTCGTCACCCTGATTCCCTTCAGCGAAGAGGGTGAGGCGGTGCGGATCGCCAACAGCACCCCGTTCGGACTGGTTGCGGCGGTGTTCACCCAGGACGGCGACCGCGCGTTGCGGGTGAGCCGGCAGATCCGGGCCGGCGCCGTCTTCGTCAACAACTACGTCCGGATCGCCATCGGCACCGGATTCGGCGGGGTCGGCCACAGCGGGTTCGGGCGCGAACACGCCGAGGAGACCCTCTCGGAATACGGGTACACCAAGACGATTCGTTGGGCCGCCAAGCGCGACGAACTGCCCTACTGGACCGCCGCCAACCGTGTGTTGGAGAGCTAAAGGACCACCAAGTGCGGACCATCGCACTCGAAGAGCATTACGCCACAGCGGGATTCCTGCGCGGGCCGGGTAGCTGGCTCGCATCGCGCGCCGGCGTGATCGAACCGATCGCCGATCTCGGCGACGGCCGCATCGCGGCGATGGACGAGGGCGGGAATCGATCTGGCGGTGCTGTCGCTGGCCGCGCCCGGCGTCGAACAGCTCGAAAGCCCGAAAGCCGTTGAGCTGGCGCGCGACTGCAACGACGAACTCGCGGCGGCGGTCGCCCGCTACCCCGAGCGGCTGGCGGGCTTCGCGTGCCTGCCGATCAGCGCGCCGGACGCGGCGGCCGACGAACTGGATCGGGCGATGCGCAAGCTCGGCTTCCTCGGCGCAGTGATCAACGGGCACAGTCAAGGTCGCTATCTGGACGACCCCTATTTCGAGCCGGTTCTCGATCGGGCGGCGGCGCTCAACGCGCCGATCTACCTGCACCCGACGATTCCCCCGGCGGGCGTCATCGAGTCCAGCTACGCGGGATTCTCCCCGGAGGTCACGTTCGCATTCGCCACCGTGGGATGGGGCTGGCACATCAACACCGCCACCCACGTGCTGCGACTGATTCTCGGTGGCGTGTTCGACCGCTACCCCCGACTTGCAGATCATCATCGGGCACATGGGCGAGGCGACGTCGTTCATGCTGCCGCGATTCGACGCCACGCTGAAGCCGGATCTGACCGGGCTCAAACACCCAGTCAGCACCTACCTACGGCGCAATGTGCACTACACCTTCGCCAACTTCAACGACGAAGCGACCTACGCAAACCTGGTCACGAACGTCGGCATTGACCGCGTGGCCTTTTCGGCCGACTACCCGTTCGGGTCGATGAAGACCGCCCGCAACTTCCTGGACAAGCTCCCGCTGACCGACGACGAGCGGGCGCGCATCAGCCACCTCAACGCGGAGAAGCTGCTGGGGCTCTAGGCCTGGCGTTTCGGGCAGCGAGATCGACGCCAGCGGGTAGCTCACTCGTACTTCTTCGCGCCAGTGTCGATCTCGACGAAGTACACCGCAGGACACTAGCCGGGCTCGTCGACGTCCTGACCGCCGGCGAGGTCGCTGCAGTCGACGATCTCGACGTCGTGGCGGCCCCGCAGATACGACCCGGCGCCTTGGTCGCCGGATATCCGGGCCAGCACATCGGGCCAGTGCCGGCGCGCGATGACCACCGGATGCCCGGGCCGGTCACCGAAATACGCACGCGTCAAACCACTTTCGGTTATACGGCCGAGCACCCGCGCGACGACGTCAGCGCCGACGTCGGGAGTATCGATCACATGCAGCACGGCATCGTCGGCGCCCAGGCGGTCGGCCTCGGCCAGGCCGGCACGCACCGACTCGCTGAGCCCCTGATGCCAGTGCGGCGCGGTGATCGCCGTGACCCCGGGCGGGGCCGCGACCTCGGCGGCGCCCAGGACCAGGACGACGTCGGCACAGCCCCCGTCGCGCAGTGCACCGACCGCGATCTCAAGCCAGTCTGCTACCAAGACTTTTGGCTTGCCGTAGCGTCGCCCGGCGCCCGCGGCGAGCAAGACTCCGACGTGGCGGGGCGAATCGGGTAACCGCACTCCCCCATGATGCATTCGGCGATAACACTTTGCTATCAGCGGCATTTCAAAAGCGCGTCGTCCCAGCACCTTGCCCCGACTCCTGCGTAATCTACGTCTGATATCTCCGAGCTTCGGGAGCGACGCGTGCGGTTTTCGCAGAATGCCCGGCGGGGCCTGGCGGGTGGTTCGCTGGTGCTCGCGGCCCTGCTGGCTAGTCCCATGCTGATGTCGGGCTGCAGCTCTGTCATCGACGGCAAGCCGGTCGCCGTGCCGGGCACCGGACCGACCGAACCGACGTTCCCCACGCCGCGGCCGAGCATCACGGCGGCGCCGCCGTCGAGCCCGATCGCGCTCCCGCCGTCGACGCCGGCGAACCCGACCGCACCGGCCGGCGCCATTCCGCTGCCACCCGACCAGAACGGCTACGTCTTCATCGAGACCAAGTCCGGCGTCACGCGCTGCCAGATCAACAAGGACAGCGTCGGATGCGAGGCGCCGTTCACCGACTCACCCATCCAGGACGGTGAGCACGCCAACGGCGTTCACATCACCTCGGGCGGCACCGTCCAGTGGATTCTGGGCAACCTGGGCGCCATCCCCACCGTCACGATCGACTACAAGACCTACGACGCGCAGGGCTGGACGATCGTCGCCTCCGAAGCCGGCACCCGATTCACCAACGGCCACACCGGGCACGGCATGTTCGTCAGCGTCGAGAAGGTCAGCACCTTCTAGGCGCGTGCCCGTTTTATTCGGCACTGATGTCGGCATAAAATCCAGCTGCACGGTTCCACCGGCGATCGTTGTGCAGCAAAGGGAGCTCGAGCGGATGGATCGCCCGACCAAGGGGATCAGCCGGCGCAATCTGCTTTTCGCGGTCGGGGGCGCCGTCGCACTCACCGCGGTGAACCAGCCGACCCAGGCGGCGGCGATTACGACGAAGCCGCCTCCCGGCCCGGTGGGACCCGGGGAGCGAGCGGACCTGGCGGAGCGGGCGGTCATGGAGCGGCACGTGCACACGCTCTGGTGGTCGGGAACGCAGCTGGGCACGCTGCACTGGCCGTCATCCTGGTTCGACCAATTGTTGTTGGCGCGCTGGTGTTACTGGTGGCAGGCCCACCTGCTGGATTGCGCGGTGGATGCCGCGTACCGGGCACGCACGCCCGAACGCATCGACCGGATCGTCGCCATCGCACGCGGCATTCACACCCGCAATCTCACCGGCTGGACCAACGGGTACTGCGATGACATGTCGTGGCTGGTGCTGGCGCTCGAACGCGCCGACAGGCTGCTCGGCGTCCGGTTCGGCGATGCCGTGCCGAAGCTGCGGAACGCCCTGCTCGACGGCTGGAATCCGGCCGTCCGCGCGGTGCCCTGGAAGATCGGCCACGATTACTACAGCACCTCCGGGATCGGTCCGACCGGCATCGCGATGGCGCGCCTGGGCCATCTGTCCCGCGCCGAACAGCTCGCCGATTACCTGCACACCCGGCTGCGCGACACCGAAAGCGGCCTCATCTTCGACGGCGTGCACGAACCCAGCGGGCCGATGGACCGCTCCCTACTGACCTACTGTCAGGGCGTGGCCATCGGCCTGGAGACCGAATTAGCCTTGCGCACAAACGATTCGAGACATCGTGACCGCGCGGCGGCGCTCGTCGCCCATACCGCCGACAGGCTCGCCCACGCGGGCGTGATCGTCGGGTGCGCCGGGAACGACTCCGGGCTGTTCATGGGCATCCTCGCCAGGTATCTGGCGCAGACCGCGCTGGCCCTCGGCGACGCCACCGCCGCGCAGCTCGTACACACCTCCGCGCGGGCGGCCTGGGGCAACCGTGCCGAGGTGGACGGGCTGCCGCTGTTCGGTGCGCATTGGGACCGCCCCGTCACCGCGCCGGCCGGTCTGGAGACCTTCACCCAGCTCGCGGACTCCTCCCGCGCGGCGCCGCCGAACCAGAGCCGCGATCTGTCGATACAGCTGAGCGCGTGGATGCTGCTCGAGGCGGATCATCAGCTCACCTCGGCCGGGCACTGAGCCCGGCCCCCGGACGCGCGCGTCGAGAAGGCCAACACGTTCTAACGCCGGTCAGTACGATCGGTGCCGTGGCAGGCCCGCCGGACGACTTCAATAACGACCCCACGCGGTACCGGGACGTCGGCCGGGGCGGTGGCCCGCCGGCCGACGGGCCGCCGCCACCCGTCCCCGCCGAGCCCGAGCCCGAGCTGGATCCGTTCGGCGAGGAGGCCGAGCCCACTCCGTGGTACCGCAAGCCGGTGGGGCTGATCATCTGGGGTTTGTCCGTTCTGATCCTGATCGCCCTGATCGTCTACGGCATCATTCAGCTCGTCGGAGACCAGGGCAGCACCGGCAACCCGAAGACCACCACGACGACGCCGACGACCGCGACGACGACGGAGCCTCCCACCAGCAGCGCCGTCCAGTCGCCGGAACCACAACCAACGCATCAGCCCACCCAGCAGGAACCCACACGTCGGCACCATTGGCCGTCGTGGTTGCCCACGACCATCCCCCAGATCCCCTAACGAGTTGGTTGCAATTAAGTCAACGTTTGACAGCGGATCGGAACCTGCCCGTGTGGGTCCCACCTCGGCCGACACCGCCCCGATAGTCTCTGCGACCATGGCAAGGCACGCGCCGGCAGATTATTTCGTCGACGACGACCCGACCGTCTACATCCACTACGGAGACGACGACTACGACGGCGCGGAGCCCGATCCCAACGATCCGATTCCGGGCTGGCGCAAACCAATTGTGTTGGCGGGGTGGGGCATCCTCATCGCGATTCTGATCGCGCTGATCGTCTGGGGCATCATCCAACTCGCGCAGGGCGCCCCACCGCGGGAACCGATCACCGGCCCCGCCCCCGTGACCGCCACCACCACACCGGCCCGGCCGTCGAGCACCTCGAGCGTGCCACCGCCGGCACCGAGCGAACAGACAACCACCACAACTCCAGACACTCCGACGGCGTCCACCGAGGACACGCCGCCGTCGGCCAGCATCACCACACCGACCACGCGATCAAGCGAGGCGTACCCGCTGCCGCAACTGCCGTCGGTGATCACGTTGCCCGCCCTGCCGGGGCTTCCGACCGAGATCACGCTGCCGCCCGGTCTGTGAAAAGGCCTCCCACCTAGACTCGCGGCAACCTACAGCCACATTTACGACAAGCACAGAGGTACGCCAGATGTCCGAGTCGCTCGGGTTGTCGATCGGGATGGCCAACCTGGTCGCGGCCCGTGCGGGCGGCGATGCGGTGACGCGCCGGTCCGTGCTTACCCTGTTTGACCAGCGAACATCGGAAGTCGGCCTACCGGAGGAAAGTGCGGACCCGGCCGCATCTGGCCTGGTGATGCGGGGCTTCGTCGAACGGGTCGGCGATCGAACTCCGCTGGTGGCGGCCGACGGCACGAAATACCTCGGTGACGCGCTGACGGTCGAAGCGCTCGAGGCGATGGCCCGCACCGTCGACTACGGGACACCGGTCACGATCGCCGTCCCCGCCTATTGGTCGCCGGAACAGTCCGCGGCGCTGCGCGAGGAATTCTTCGCCCAGCCGGGCCTGGCCCCGGGCGGCGTTCCGCCGTCGTTGATCTCCGATGCCACCGCCGCGCTCACCGCGCTGCGGGCCGAACCGGACTTCCCGACCGACGGCATCGTCGCGTTGTGCGACTTCGGTGCGAGCGGCACCACCGTCACGCTGAGCGACGCCGGGTCGGACTTCGCACAGATCGGCCCGTCGGTGCGCTACCGCGAATTCTCCGGCGACGGGATCGACCAGCTGATCCTCGACCGCATGCGCGACAGCGTTCCGAGCGACAGCTCCGGCGGCGTGGCCAGCACGACGCGGATGGGGTCGCTGACCCGCCTGCTCGACCACTACCGGACCGCGAAGGAAACCCTGTCGACGGCGACGGTCACCACGGTCCCGGCGGTCACCGGCGAGGATATCGAATTGTCCCGCAACGAATTTGAGGAGCTACTCTCCGGACCGCTGGACGAATTCGTCACCGGTGTCGAAAACATCTTGCGGCACAACGAGATTCCGACGGAGCGCTTGGCAGCGGTGGCCACCGTCGGCGGCGGCGCCGCGATCCCGCTGCTGGCCACCCGTCTTTCCGAACGCCTCGGGGTTCCGGTCCGCACCGCGCCGCAGCCCGCGTTCACCGCCGCGCTCGGCGCGGCCGCCTTCGGGCAGCAACCCCCCGCGACGAGCGCGGTGCCGAGTCTCTCCGCCGACAACGCGACGCAGATGGCGCCCGCCGCGCCGGCCGCCGACATGACCCAGGCCATCCCGGGCGCCCGCATCGATGAAGAGGGGCCCCTGGCGTGGTCGGAGGACGAAGACGAGGAAGATCCCGTCCCCTACACCGGCCCCGAACACAGTGGCCAATACGTCCGGGACGCAATGGGTTTCGAATACGCGGACGACGATCCCGACGCCGCCCCACCGCCGTGGTACAAGCGCACCGCCGTCGTCTTGAGCCTGGCCGCCGCGGCCGCGGCCATCATGGTCGCCATAATCCTGGCGCTGACCCTCGGCGAGGAGAACCCCACGCCGGTGCAGCCGTCGCCCAGTCACCCGACGGCCCCGCCGCCCGAGCAGACCGTGACCGTGACCGAGTCCACCGAGACGGTGACCGCGCCGCCCCCGCCACCACCGTCGACGACCACCACCACCGAAGCGCCGCCGACCACGACCTATGAGCCGCCGCCCACCACGACCTACCAGCCACCGCCCACCACGACGGCCCCGCCGCCCACCACGGTTCCGCCGCCACCGGTGCCGACCGAACGGGAGCGACACTGGCCGTGGCGGCGCTACTGACGCCGCTGAATGTTGGAGCCGCCGAAGTCCGCCACCATCGCCTCGGCGCTGCGCACCGCGGCCCGGCACGCCTTGGTGGTGAACGGGTCGTTGAGCGGATGTTCGGCCCGGCGGCGCCACCGTTGCGCCGCGGCGAATGCGGCCCGCGGCCCCTCGTTGGGGTCGGCGTTGGCCTCCAAACCGAGCCGGCTGGCGGGGCGGGTGCCGGATCCGCCGATGATGCGGCGCAGTGACACGATCTCTTCTGGATTCAACATCGTTGGGCGAGAAGATAATTGGCTGAGTAGCCGAAGCTCCTCGAAAGCATGCGTGTCGGCCAGCAGCGGGTCGATATCGGCGATGACGTAGGGGGTCGCGACGATCGGGAACGCCTCGACGAACCGGCGCAATGACACCAGCGCGGTGTGCGCCTTGAGCATGTCGGAGCGTTGCGCGAATTGCTGATCGATGACCTCGCGCAGCTCGACCAGCCCACTGCGCTCCAGTAGTTCGTCAGCCAGGCCCGCCGCGTCGGCGACACCGGTGGCCAGCACCGCAAGCGAAATCCGTAGGCCGAACATGCCGAACCGGTCCAGGAGCTGGGCGCGGGTCGCCGCGTCGACGGGCAGCGGACTGTCGACGCGCACGAAGCGGTCCACGCTCAGCATGGCCTTGCCGAGTTCGGTCTTGTCGGTCGTGGCGAGCTTCTGCAGGGCGATGAACTCGCTTTGCCGCAGCGTGCGCGCGGTCAACGCCAGCAAGCCCGAGACCGGCACGACGGCTTGGCAGATGCCCGTCTCGTTCATCTCCTTGGTGAATCGCTGCGCGACGTCGGCTGCCGACAGCATCGCGTCGATCCGTCCCGCGCCGATCTCGTCGGCCCGCGAAGCCACGCCGACGATGCCCAGCGCGCCCGCGGACCCGCCGACGAGTTGCCCAATCTGCTTGAGCAGGGCGACATCTGCGGCGTTGAGGGTGCGCAGCAGGAACACCACCGCGTCCACCCGCGGCACCGCGTCGGGGGGTACCAGCAAACGCAGTGTGCGCTCGGAGGCCTCACGCGTCAGCGACGACGTCCCCGGGGTGTCGATGATGGTCGTCTCGACCAACTCTTCGGCGGGCCACTCGACGTCCAGGTCTGCTACGTCGGCGGGATTGAGCGCCCGGAAGTCGAACGTCAGCCCGGAGCTGTGATTGATCGGTACATTGGAATGCCTTCCACCCCAATGGTTTGCGGTGACCTTCGGGGTAGGTCCGTGCCGGAACCACGTCACGATCCGGGTGGCTTCGGTGGCGTCGGTTGGGGCGATGTCTTGACCGACCAACGCATTGAGCAGGGTGGACTTTCCAGCCTTCAGCGTGCCGGCCAGGGCGATGCGGATCGGTTCGTTCAGCCGCGCGCCGATGCGGTCCAGTTCGTAGAAAACTTCGGGTCGGTTCCGGAACGCCGGCTCACCACGGTAAGCCTGGACGGTCCCGCCCAAAATCGCACGGACTCGATCGCTAGTGCTCACACCCGTCCTACGGTCACCTGTGGCGTCAGTTTGTCCACATTGTCGGTGACCTGGTTCAGGATATTCAACTGCCGCTCGAGTTCGCGGACCTTGGTGTCGCGTTCGGCTTCTTCCACGTGCGCCGCGGAGATGGTGGACTGCAGCGATTCGTTGAGCGATCGGGAGATCTCGTTGGCGATGTCGCGGTAGTGGTCACGCAGCGTGCGGTGGATGATCTTGAGCCGGTCGCGCGATTCCTTGCCCACCACGAACGAGATGTCGTCGACAAAGCGCCGCACATTCGTCTTGGCCTCGGCGCGCGCCCGCAGCAGCCGGTTCTCCTTGTCCTCCTTGTAGGCCATCCGGCCCAGCACCAGCCCGGCACCGATGGACAGCGGGTTGAACAGCCCCAGCCCCGCCACTGAGGACAACATGCCGATCATCACCACGCCGCCGTAGGAGCCGCGCAGCCCGGAAACCACTTTCTGTCCCTTGCCGGCCGGTTTGGACTCCAGGTCCGACACCGACTTGAGCTGACCGAAGTCCTCGCCCATCGCACGCTGGCTCAGCTCGGGCGTCAGTATCGAATCCAGCCCCGCCGCGGCGAACGAATTGGCGACGTCGTCGGCCAGCTCCTCGGCACGTTGGTAGGCCCAGACGAAGTTGTCCCCGACGGCGGTGGCGACGGCTTCCTCGACGTCGCTGCCGATTTCGGCCCAATGCCTTGTCGGGTCGCACCCATCGATCTGACGCTCGATGTCCTCGGTGAGCGAGCGGAACCGGGCCCGCATGTCGTGGTCGACGTCGGTGCTCAGGTCGGTGAATCCGTCGTTGAGCACCTGCTGCCACAGCGCGGTCTGCTCGAGTGCGTCCAGTGCGTCACGCTTGCGTCGCTCCAGATCGTCGGCAAGCCGGTCCCGAAGCCCCGGATCGTTGACCACCGCGAGTTCCGAGCCCGCGGCCATCGTCAATTGTTCTGCAGCCGAACGGATATCGCGCAGAACCTCGTCGCGCACCCGGTCGGTTTCGCGGGTCAGCACCCGGTCGCTGAGGAATTTGACGATCGCCGGGAAGTTGGATTCCTCGTTGAGTTCGGTGTCGTTCTGGGTGACCGCGTGGCTGCGCAGCAGCGACGACACCGGCAGGATCGGTATCGGCACGCCGGCGCGCTGCAGGTGCGCGGTGTTGGCGTCGACGATGTCGCGCCAGTGCGGATAGAGGTCGGTCTTGGTGGCCGCCAACACTCCGACCGGGCAGATTCGCTGCGCCTGACGGATGAACCACATCTCCGGTTCGGTCAGCTCCTGGCTGGTGTCGCTGACCATGATCAGCGCGTCCGCGTTGGGCAGCAGTCCGAGCGTCGCCGACAGGTGCGGCTGCCCGTGGCCACCCACACCCGGGGTATCGATGAACGCCAACCCGCCCTGCAGCAGCGGGCTGGGCGCGCCGATCTCGACGCGCAGCACCTCGCGGTTGCCGGCTTGCGGCGCGCGGCGCAGGTCGGTGTTGATGTCGTCGATCGGGATGTCGACGGGCGCGGGCTCGCCGTTAGGACCGGCGGCCACGATCAGCCGCGCCGACGGCGGGTCGCCGTGGCTGACGACGGTGATGACGACGGTGGCCTCGTCGTCGCCGACTCGCGCCACCGGCAGGTTGAGCAACGAGTTGAGCAGCTGGCTCTTGCCCTGTTTGAGCTGCCCGGCTATTACCACCCGGATCTGCGGGTCGGTGATGCGCTCGCGGGCGCGAGCGAGTCGCTGCGCGAGGTCGTTGCGTTCGTTGAGTTCGGCGATCGCGATGGTGTGGTCGATCAGCTCGACGATGACGCTGATGCGCCTCGGATCACTGGCTTGAGTCACCGCGGTTCCCCACTTTCTCGCATCTGTGATTACGGTATGCGCGCGAATCGGCGGGGATCAAAAGATCCCCGCCGATTCGCTAGGTCCGCGTGTTACCCGCGCCACCGACCCCACCGGCTTCAGCGTGGCTGCCCAACCCTGCACCGCCGGCAACGGCCGCGGATTGCGGAGTCGCGTGGCCTCCCAGCCCGCCCTCGCCGCTCAACGAGCCGCCGGTGCGTGCCCCGCCGATGCCGAGTCCAGCGCCGCCTGCCGCGGTGGCGCCGCCTTGACCACCGACGCCGACACCCCCGAGCGGGCCGGCCACGTGAGGAGTGGCGGCACCGTTCAGCGCCGCGCCCTCGCTGGCGATCAATCCCGATTGGCCGCTCGCGCCGAGCGCGGCATTGCCGCCCGCACCGACGTTGGCGGCACCTGCCAGTTGGCTGCTGGCACCGAAACTTGCCTGGCTCGCCAAAGCGGCCTGTCCACCCGCGTTGCCGCCACCGGCCAGCCCACCGCCAGCGCCGAACCCGCCGCCGGCTTGGCCACCAAGACCGGCTTGGCTGCTGGCACCGAAACTTGCCTGGCTCGCCAGCGCGGCTTGACCACCAGCACCGGCACCAAACTGGCCCCCCAGACCAGCCTGACCACCAGCACCGAAACCGCCACCAACCTGACTACCAACGCCAGCACCAAAGCCACCACCGGCTTGCCCGCCAAGAGCAGCCTGGCCGCCGAGGTTGCCGCCACCGGCCAGCCCACCGCCAGCGCCGAACCCGCCGCCAGCCTGACCACCGGCACCGAAACTCGTCTGACTCGCGAGCGCGGCCTGGCCACCAAACCCAGCGCCAACCTGGCCCCCCAGACCAGCCTGACCACCAGCACCGACCTGACTACCAACTCCGGCACCAAAGCCACCACCAGCTTGCCCGCCAAGAGCGGCCTGACCACCGAAGCCACCTGCCGCCTGAGCACCGGCACCAAAGCCGCCACCGACCTGGCTACCGAAGCCACCACCGGCCTGTCCCCCAAGACCTGTCTGGCCACCGAGGTTGCTGCCACCGGCCAGCCCACCGCCAGCCCCGAACCCGCCGCCAGCCTGACCACCGGCACCGGCGCCAAACTGGCCCCCCAGACCAGCCTGACCACCAGCACCGAAACCGCCACCAACCTGGCTACCAACACCAGCACCAAAGCCTCCACCGGCTTGGCCACCGAAGCCGCCACCGGCTTCACCCCTCAGACCAACACCGCCGTGACCCCCTAGGCCGGCGCCACCGCCAAAGCCGGAGTCGCCGTTGAATCCGGCGCCCGCACCGACCGCGGCGCGACCGCCGAGACCAGCGTCACCACCAAGACCCGCGCCGCTCCCGAACCCAGCGCCGCCTTCAACTCCGCCACCGGCCCGCAGCCCAACACCTTCACCGAAACCGGCACGGCCACCGAGGCCTGCCTGGCCGCCAAGGCCCACGCCGCCGCCGAGGCCGGCGCCGCCCTCAAGTCCACCACCGGCCCGCAGGCCAACGCTCTCACCGAAACCGGCATGGCCACCAAAGCCGCTCTGGCCACCGAGACCGATACCGGCGCGGCCGCCCAGGCCGACCTCATTGGCCAGACCCAAGCCGCTGTGTCCGCCGAAGCCACCACCAAGGCCACTCTCGCCACCGAAACCAAGACCGGCACGGCCACCGAAGCCGGTCTGGGCACCCAGACCAATGCCCGTCAGGCCGCCACCGCCAAGTCCGAAGCCGGTGTGTCCACCGAAGCCACCGCCGAAACCGAGGCCGGCATTGAGCCCGGCGCCCAAACCAAACTCGCTGCCGAAGCCGCCTCCAAAGCCGGTGCCGTGGCCGAATCCGCCCACGCCAGGCCGGAACCCGCCCCAGTCGGGGCCACAGCCAGTACCTCCCCAGTCGGGACCGCAGCCGGGTCCGAACCCGGGCCGGTCGCCCCAGCCGTGGCCCCATCCGGGACGTCCGTCCCCCCAGCCGGGTCCCCACCCGGGCCGACCGTCACCCCAGCCGTGGTGTCCCCAGCCCGGCTCGCCCCAACCCGGGCGGAAGCCACCCCAGCCGGGACCGAAACCGGGACCAAACCCACCGGTGCCAGGACCGAATCCGCCCCAACCGGGCTGGAAGCCGAACCCGCCGTAGCCGCCGCCGTACAGTCCGGCGTTGACGCCACCGAGCAGCGCGCCACCCAAATCGCCAACGATCGCTCCACCGAGGCCGAGTGCAGCGCCGGCGCCGTCGACGACCGGGGCGATCGCGTCACCGACCAGGGCGCCCGCGTCTTGAGCAACCGCGCCGACAAGGCCGGGTCCGTACCCGTAGCCCGGGTCGTATCCGCCGTATCCGGGGCCGTAGCCGCCATAGCCTTGGTCGTAGCCATAGCCCTGGTCGTAGCCGCCGTAACCGGGGGCGAAGCCGTACTGATCGGTGAGCACCTGCTGGAGTCCACCGATCGGGTCGCCCACGCCAAGGGGCAAACCCGGCAGGGCGCTGGCCGCCGCGGCGGCGAACTGCTCCGGCGCCACGTTGACCAAGCCTGCGTCGGTCATGGCCTGCCCGGGACCCGCCACGAAAGCACTGGCGGCGTCCTGGTTGGCAAACAAATCCATGATGTATTGGATCAGCCGGTCCATGATTGACTCCCCTTCAAATCCCCTTCGCCGGATCGACCGGCGTTCTGCAATACACGCTATGGATTCCGCCCCCGCTCGTAATCGGGGTTGAATCCCCCAGCTGACCGGGACCCCATCGGGATCCGCGGGGGCATCCCGTTAGGGGATTAGGGGATATGCGGGAATGCCCCAACGCACGCTAAAGATGCCCCTATCGAAAGGCATTAGCGCAGTTCAGGATTGCAAAAATCGCCCGCGGGCGGTGAAAACTCAGCCGTGCAGGCCGAAGTCGTGGTGCTCGGGTTCGCCCGGGTGCGGGTGAGTCACCGGGTGGTCCCAGAGGCTGAGGTCGTGCGCGGGGAACCCCCCGTGCTCGACCGGAGCGTCCGGCGATTCAGCGCCGGTGAGCTGCACTGATCCTCCAGGCGAGTCGATACCCAGCGGCCGCGGATCGGTCAATGGCTGGATGGGTGCCGGGATCGACGGCTGATGAATCACGCTGCCGGCCGGACCGTGCGAATCGACCACCCCGGCGGGAGTGTGCGGCGTGAAGGCATCCAGTGCGGCCGCAGCCGCGCCGCTTGCCCACACGTTTCCGTGATCGGCGGCGGGAACACCCGCAGCAGGGGCGCCCGCAGTGCCCACCGACAGTGAATCCGTCACCATGGGAATCAGATTATTCACGTCTGCGCTGGTCACATCGGTAAGGTGGGCGTCCGCGATGGACTGCGCGGGGTTGGCCGCATAGCGCGCCGCGGCATCGGGATCGCGCACGAGTGAGATCACGAAGTCGAGCAACGAGTTTGCCATCGAGCGCACCTCCTTGCCGAAATCTGCCCTTGCCGTCGGCGTCCACAGCGGCCGCCAGTCAATTACCACGATGCTATCGGCTCAGCCGAGCGATGTGATCGGTGCGCAACCCACCCGCCGCCCGGCGGTATTAGGGGGTAGTGCTTTAGGGGAATGGCGCGGCTACGGGGATGGCTACCCGGATACGGGGGTTGGTGCGGCTATGGTGAAAAAACCGCTCCTGACCACTGACGCAGCACCGATTAGGGGGTACGCGACATGAGCGACTCCCCGGTGGGCGAAAAAATCGGACAAGCGCTGGCCGACGCGTCGACGGTTCCGGTGAAGCTCGTGATCAGCGGCGGCATCGGAACCGGCAAGACCTCCGCTCTTGCCGCCGCCCGCGACGCGTTGCGGCATTCCGGGCTAACCGTCCTCACACGCCCGCGCCGGGCCGGCGATCCATCCGACGCGGCGCTGGTGATCGACGACGCGCACCTGCTGAACGAGCCCGAACTGCTCAGCCTCGTCGAGTCGGTCGACGACCCGCGCACCACCGTGGTGGTGGCCGCCGAGCCACAAGAGCGGTTACGGGACTTGACCGTGGCGATGGAACGGGATCGACCGTGTATCTCGCTGGGACCCATTGCCGTCGCCGAAGACCTTGCGGCATGCACCGCGGGACTCCCTTTTCTGGTGCAGGCGACGTCCGACGGCACACATTCCCCGGCCCAAGCGTCCACTTTCGCGTTGATCGCGCGGTTGCGCCGACTCGACGAACCCGACCTGGACACGCTTCTCATCATGTCGCTCACCCAGGACCTTGGAGCAGCCGATGTTGCTGCAGCACTGGGTATTTCGGCGACCGATGCACGCCCGTTGGTCGATCGGGCGCGCGCCGGTGGATTGATCGAGCCGTCGCACCGCGCCGAGTTCCTCCAGCTGGTCCACGCCGCGACAGCCCAGGTCGTCGGCAATGCCCACCATCGCGAGGTCGAAACCGCCTTGCTGCGTTCACAACTCGACATGTCGACGGTTTCCCCGCAGCTCGCGGTGCGGCTCGCTGAACACGGACTCAAGGACGACCGGCTGGCGGCCATCGTCGCGACGCAGGCCGCCGCAGCGAGTAGCGAATCAGCCAGGGCCGCACGGCTTTACCAGGCCGCCGTCAACGCCGGGGCCACCGGTCTGACGTCTCGAGTCGCCGACGCCCTGGCCCTCAACGGAGACTGCACTGCCGCGGCGGCGCTGGCCGACGAGCTACTCAGCTCCTCCGACTCCGCTGAACGCGCTGCGGCAGTTCGTATTTCGGCCAGCATCGCGGCGCACGAGGGCAACGCGAATCAGGCGGCGGAATTGTTCAGCTGGCTCGGCCCGCACCCGGACGCGGTGGTCGGGGCGGCCGCCGCGATCGCGCTCGCCGCAACCGGCGATCTGACGACGGCACGTGCCGCGCTACGCCTCAAGGATGCCGGTCCACCGACGATGGCCGCCCGCACCGCGCGCAGCCTGGCCGAAGGTCTGCTGCTGACCATGGACCAGCCGTATCCCGCCGCGATGGCGAAACTCGGCCCGGCCATCACCGCCGAACAAACTGTGAGCGAAGTCATTCCGGACAGCCCGGCCGCGCTGGTTACCTTGGCCGCGATCCACGGCGGCGACCCGGTCCGCGCCCGCACCGTGATTGGGCGCGCCGGTCGCGCCGACGGTGACGCGTTGTTCGCGCCTCGGCACACCTTGCTGTCCGGCTGGATCAAGATGCAGGACGGGCAGCTGCCATCGGCCAGCGCGGACGTTGCGGCGGTCGGCACCGCCGGGCTGCACCGGCGCGACGCGTTGTGGGCGGCGGCGCTGCAGACGGCGATCGCGCGTCGCAGCGGCGACACCGGCGCGCTGCAAAAGCATTGGTACGCAGGCATGGAGGTGCTCGCGGAGTACTCCATCGACCTCTTCGCGCTGCTGCCGTTGGGTGAATTGTGGGTGGCCGCCGCCCGGATGCGCGAGGTCGAACAGTTGCGCCACTCCCTGGATCAGGCGTTCACCCTGCTCGAATCGCTGGGCAACCCAATTTTGTGGGCAATCCCACTGCATTGGGCCGGCGTGCACGCGGGAATCCTGGCCAACGCGCCGGATTTGGTCGCCCCGCATGGGCAGGCCCTCGGCGCAGCGGCCTCGGCGAGCACCCTCGCACACGCCCTGTCGGGCTCCGGCCGCACCTGGCTGCGCGTGCTGGCCAACCAGGTGGACGCCGACGAGGTCACCGCGTCGGCCCGGGCGCTATCGCATGTCGGGCTGACCTCGGATGCGACCCGGCTGGCCGGCCAGGCCGCGCTGCAAACGCCCGACGGCAGGGTGTCCGGGGCGATGCTGCAACTGGCCCGCGATCTCAAATTGGGTGCGGCCCCGGGCGAGATCCCCAGCGGCCTGACCGGCGACGAACCGGAGGCCGCGACCGCGTCGGCCCCGCACCAGCCGACGTCGGGATCGCCGCTGTCGCAGCGCGAGCGCGAGGTCGCCGAACTCTTGCTGCTGGGCTTGCCGTACCGCGACATCGGCACGCAACTGTTCATTTCGGCGAAGACAGTCGAGCACCACGTGGCACGAATCCGTCGCCGGCTGGGCGCCGGTTCACGGTCGGAGATGTTGTCTATGTTACGTGCCATGCTGGCCCCGGAGGGTTAAGTCGCAGGTCAAGAGCTTTTGCGAATCGCAGTTAGGGCAACCTTTCTCGCGTCGATACCTGCCCGGATGTCACTATGAGCTAGCAAAGATCGAACGAATTTTCGTTGAGTGACGATGCAATGGGGAGAGACCTTCGGTGACCACGCAGACGATCATCAGATTGGTGTTGGGGCTGGGCCTGACCGCGATCGTCGCGCTGTTGGCATTGAAGCGCGTCTGGTGGCTGTATCGGCTGATCATGTCCGGCCAGCCGGTGAGCGGTCGCACCAACGACGTCGGCACCCGCATCTGGACGCAAATCGCCGAGGTGTTCGGTCAGCGCAAGCTCCTGAAATGGTCGATCCCCGGCCTTGCCCACTTCTTCACCATGTGGGGGTTCTTCATCCTCATCACGGTGTACATCGAGGCATACGGCACCCTGTTCCAACCCAACTTCCACATCCCGATCGTCGGCCGCTGGGACGCGCTGGGTTTCGTGCAGGACTTCATTGCCCTCGCCGTAATGGGCGGCATCATCACATTCTCGATCATCCGATTGCGCAGTGAGCCAAAGGAACACGGTCGTTCGTCGCGGTTCTACGGCTCTCACACCGGCGGCGCCTGGCTGATTCTGTTCATGATCTCGCTGGTCATCGTCAGCTTTGCGATCTTCCGCGGAGCCGCGGTCAACACCGGAAACTTCCCGTACGGCTGGGGGGCGTTCTTCTCCCAGGGCATGGGCAAGCTGATGCATCCGCTGGGCGAAACGGCCAACGAGTGGATCGAAACGTTCGCACTGCTCACCCACATCGCGGTGGCACTGTTCTTCTTGCTGATCGTGCTGCACTCCAAGCACCTGCACATCTTCCTGGCGCCGATCAACGTCACCTTCAAGCGCCTGCCCGACGGCCTGGGCCCGCTGCTGCCGATGGAATCCGGCGGCAAGCCGATCAACTTCGAAGATCCCGGCGAGGACGACGTTTTCGGTCGCGGCAAGATCGAGGACTTCACCTGGAAGGCGAACCTCGACTTCGCCACCTGTACCGAGTGTGGGCGCTGCCAGTCGCAGTGCCCGGCCTGGAACACCGGAAAGCCGTTGTCTCCCAAGCTCGTGATCATGGACCTGCGCGACCACTGGATGGCCAAGGCGCCGTACATTCTGGGTGAGAAGACCGCCGAGCCGCTCGAGGGTCTGGACCTTGAGACGGAACACGAAGAGGGACACCATGTCCCGGAGTCCGGCTTCGGCCGCATTCCCGGGCACGGTCCCGAGCAGGCGGCCCGCCCGCTGGTCGGTACCGCCGAACAGGGCGGTGTGATCGACCCCGACGTGCTGTGGTCGTGCGTGTCCTGCGGCGCCTGCGTCGAGCAGTGCCCGGTGGACATCGAGCACATCGACCACATCATCGATATGCGCCGCTACCAGGTGATGATGGAGTCGGAGTTTCCGTCCGAGCTGGGCGTGCTGTTCAAGAACCTGGAGAACAAGGGCAACCCGTGGGGGCAGAACGCCTCCGACCGGACCAACTGGATCGACGAGGTCGACTTCGACGTTCCCGTCTACGGCGAAGACGTCGAGAGCTTCGACGGCTACGAGTACCTGTTCTGGGTGGGCTGCGCCGGCGCGTACGACGACAAGGCCAAGAAGACCACCAAGGCCGTCGCCGAGCTGCTGGCCGTCGCCGGCGTGAAGTACATGGTGCTGGGCACCGGGGAAACCTGCAACGGTGACTCGGCACGCCGGTCCGGCAACGAGTTCCTGTTCCAGCAGCTGGCCGCCCAGGCCGTCGAGACCCTGGACGGCGTCTTCGAGGGCGTGGAGACCGTCGACCGCAAGATCGTCGTCACCTGCCCGCACTGCTTCAACACGCTCGGCAAGGAATACCGCCAGCTGGGCGCCAACTACAGCGTCCTGCACCACACCCAGCTGCTCAACCGGCTGGTGCGCGACAAGAAGCTGGTGCCGGTAACGCCTGTCTCGCAAGACATTACGTATCACGACCCCTGCTACCTGGGCCGGCACAACAAGGTGTACGAGGCGCCGCGCGAGCTGATCGGCTTCGCCGGGGCAAACCTCACCGAGATGCCGCGCAACTCCGACCGCAGCTTCTGCTGCGGCGCCGGCGGTGCCCGGATGTGGATGGAAGAGCACATCGGCAAGCGCATCAACCACGAGCGCGTCGACGAAGCGCTGGCCACCAACGCGTCGACGATCGCGACCGGCTGCCCGTTCTGCCGCGTGATGGTCACCGACGGTGTCAACGACCGTCAGGAAGAGGCCGGCCGCAGCGGGGTCGAGGTGCTCGACGTCGCGCAGATCCTGCTGAGCTCGCTTGAGTACGACAAGGCGACGCTGCCGGAGAAGGGCACGGCCGCAAAGGAAGCAGAGGAACGGGCGGAAAAGGCCGCGAAGGCCGAGCCCAAGGCCGCCGCACCGGCGGCACCGGCCGAGGCACCCGAAGAGGCCGAGGAAGCCGCTGCCGCCGAGCCGGAGCAGTCCACCAAGGCCGCCCCGGCGCCCGCGAAGGGCCTAGGCATGGCCGGCGGCGCCAAGAAGCCGGGGGCTAAGAAAGCCGCTGCCCCGGCAGCCGAGGCGAAGACTGAGGCCGCGCCGGCGAAGGGCCTCGGTATCGCCGGCGGCGCCAAGCGACCCGGCGCCAAGAAAGCCGCTGCCCCGGCCGCGGAAGCACCGGCCGCCGAGGCAGCCGAAGCCAAGACGGAAGCCGCGCCCGCCAAGGGCTTGGGCATGGCCGCCGGCGCCCGAAAGCCGGGCGCTAAGACAGCCGCCGCCCCCGCCGCCAAGGCGGAAGCCGAAGCCCCCGCGGCCGAGGAAAAGACCGAGACCACCGAGGCCAAGGCTCCGGCTGCACCCGTCAAGGGCCTGGGTATGGCGGCCGGTGCCCGGAAGCCGGGCGCCAAGAAAGCCGCAGCTCCGGCCGCCGCGGCACCGGCGACCGAAGCCAAGCCGGAGAGCGCCGAGCCCGCCGAGGCCAAAGCCGAGGCAGAGCCCGAGGCCGCCGAACCCAAGGCACCGGCCGCACCCGTCAAGGGCCTGGGTATCGCCGCGGGCGCCAAGCGCCCCGGTGCCAAGAAAGCCGCACCCGCGGCCCCGGCGGCCGAGCCGAAAGCAGAGGCGAAAACCGAGGCCCCTGCGCCCGTCGAGCAAAAGACTGAGGCCAAACCGGAGCCGAAGCCGGAGCCGGCCGAGGAAACCAACGGTGATGCGGCCCCACCGGCAGCGCCTGTTAAGGGGCTCGGCATCGCGCGCGGCGCCCGCCCGCCGGGTAAGCGCTGATCACAGATTGGCCTCTATCAGCAAAAATCGGTGGACACCGATGGCACCATGGGTGACGTGACCACTCACCAGGTGCCCGTGCACAGCCCCGGCCACCACCGGCAGCGGACCTTCGCGCAGTCGTCCAAGCTTCAGGACGTTCTGTACGAAATCCGCGGCCCGGTGCACCAGCATGCTGCGCGGCTGGAGGCCGAGGGGCACCGCATTCTCAAGCTGAACATCGGCAACCCGGCGCCGTTCGGCTTCGACGCGCCCGACGTGATCATGCGCGACATGATCCAGGCGCTGCCCTACGCGCAGGGCTACTCGGACTCGCAGGGCATCCTGCCGGCCCGGCGCGCGGTGGTCACCCGCTACGAACTGGTCGACGGCTTCCCGCGGTTCGACGTCGACGACGTCTTCCTCGGCAACGGCGTATCCGAGCTGATCACCATGACGCTACAGGCCCTGCTGGACAACGGCGACCAGGTCCTGATTCCCTCCCCCGACTACCCGTTGTGGACGGCGTCGACGTCGCTGGCCGGGGGCACGCCGGTGCACTACCTGTGCGACGAGACCGAGGGCTGGCAGCCCGACATCGCCGACATGGAGTCGAAGATCACCGAGCGCACCAAGGCGCTGGTCGTGATCAACCCGAACAACCCCACCGGCGCCGTGTACAGCCGCGAAGTCCTGAGCCAGATCGTCGACCTGGCGCGCAAACACCAGCTGCTGCTGCTCGCCGACGAGATCTACGACAAGATCCTCTACGACGACGCCAAGCACATCAGCCTGGCGACCCTCGCGCCGGACTTGCTGTGCCTGACCTTCAACGGCCTGTCGAAGGCCTACCGGGTCGCCGGATACCGGGCCGGCTGGCTGGCGATCACCGGTCCCAAGGACCACGCCGGCAGCTTCATCGAGGGAATCAGCCTGCTGGCCAACATGCGGCTGTGCCCGAACGTCCCCGCGCAGCATGCGATCCAGGTCGCCCTCGGTGGCTACCAGAGCATCGATGACCTGGTGCTGCCCGGCGGCCGGCTGCTCGAGCAGCGCGACGTCGCGTGGACCAAGCTCAACCAGATCCCCGGGGTGTCCTGCGTCAAGCCCGAGGGTGCGCTGTACGCGTTCCCGCGGCTGGACCCCGAGGTCTACGACATCGCCGACGACGAGCAGCTGGTCCTCGACCTGCTGCTGCAGGAGAAGATCCTGGTCGGGCAGGGCACCGGCTTCAACTGGCCGGCACCCGATCACCTGCGCATCGTGACCCTGCCGTGGGCGCGTGATCTGGCGGCGGCGATCGAACGGCTGGGCAACTTCCTGACCGCCTATCGGCAGTAAGCGGGTACGCGCCGCCTCTACGGTGGAGCGCGTGACGCACTCGCACTCGCATTCGCACAACCTGTCGTCAGGACCGTCCCCGCTGGGGCCGCTGCCCGCCAAGATCGTCGTGGGGCTGCTGGTTGCGATCGGGTTAGCGGTGATCGCCGGTGCGGTGTTGCTGTGGCCGAGCCGCCAGCATGTCGACATCCCGATGCCGTACCAGAGCGCGACCGGCGGATCGGTGAGCACCGAACGCGCGCACGTGCTGTCCAGTGGGCTGGGCGACTGCGGCAGCCCGTCGGCCAGTCAGGTGCTCACGACGACTCCGCAGCCGGGAACGCCGGGCTCGGGACGATGCGTGGAGACGTTGGTCGCCATCGATTCGGGGCCGAACGCCGGCGCGAAAACGCTGCTGGAATCGACGCCGGGGCCCGGCCAACCGCAGTTCAAAACCGACGACCACATCCGGGTCGTCCGCCAGATCGACGCCCAGGGCGCCACCACGTACGCGTTCTACGACTTCGAACGCGGCTGGTCGCTGGTCGCACTGGCCCTGGCGTTCGCGGTGGTCATCGTCGCGGTCGCACGCTGGCGTGGATTGCTGGCGCTGGTCGGCATCGTGGTGGCGTTTCTGGTGCTGGTGGTTTTCTTGCTGCCGGCGTTGCGCGACGGCGCGCCCGCGGTTCCGGTGTCCCTGGTGGCGTCGGCGGCGATCCTGTACGTGGTGATCTATCTCGCGCACGGAGTCAACCTGCGCACCAGCGCCGCGCTGCTGGGCACCTTGTCGGCACTGCTGTTGGCCGCAGGATTATCTTGGGGGGCAATCGAACTGGCGCATTTGACCGGATTGTCGGATGAACAGAACTCCGCGGTCAGCGCGTATCTGGGCAGTGTGTCGATCAGCGGCCTGCTGCTGGCCGGGTTCATCATCGGATCGCTGGGTGTGCTGAACGATGTGACGGTGACGCAGGCGTCGACGGTCTTCGAGCTCGCCCACGTCGGCGGCGACACCTCGCGGCGGACGATTTTCTTGAGCGCAATTCGGGTGGGGCGCGATCACATTGCCAGCACGGTCTACACGCTGGTGCTGGCGTACGCCGGCAGCTCGCTGCCGCTGCTGTTGCTGTTCAGCGTCGCCAACCGATCGCTGAGCGACGTGCTGATCAGCGAGAGCGTGGCCATCGAACTCGTGCGCTCCGCGGTCGGCGGTATCGCACTGGCGCTGTCGGTGCCGTTGACGACGGCGATCGCCGCGGTGCTGGCCAAACCGACTGCGGTCAGCCCCGTTCCAGGAGCTCCAGGAGATAGGCGCCATACCCGGACTTGACCGTCTTGTGGGCCCGTTTCGCCAGCTCGTCGTCGCCGACCCAGCCCTGCCGCCACGCGATTTCCTCGGGGACGCCGACCTTCAGTCCCTGCCGGCGTTCCAGCGTGCGCACGAAATCGCTTGCGTCCAAAAGAGAGTCGAATGTCCCGGTGTCTAGCCACGCCGTGCCGCGGGCCATCACCTCGACCGCCAGCTGGCCCCGGTTCAGATAAATCCGGTTGACGTCGGTGATCTCGTACTCGCCGCGCGCCGAGGGTTGCAGGCCCTTGGCGATCTCGATCACGTCGTTGTCGTAGAAGTACAACCCCGGTACCGCGTAATTCGACTTGGGTGTCTCGGGCTTCTCCTCCAGCGACAACGCCATGCCGTCGGTGCTGAACTCGACGACACCGTAGGCCGACGGGTTGGCCACCCAATACGCGAAAATCGCTCCGCCGCTAACGGATTGGAAGCGGCTCAGGCTGGTACCCAGCCGGGGTCCGTAGAAGATGTTGTCCCCCAACACCAATGCCGCGCAGTCATTGCCGATGTGCTTCGCGCCGAGGACGAAGGCCTGTGCCAGGCCGTCGGGTTTCTCCTGCTGGATATAAGTGAGGTCGATGCCGAATTGCGAGCCGTCACCCAAGAGCCGTCGAAAGCCGTCGGCGTCGTGGGGCGTGGTGATGATCAGAATGTCGCGAATTCCGGCCATCATCAGCGTGGACAGCGGGTAGTAAATCATCGGCTTGTCGTAGACGGGCAGCAGCTGCTTGCTGATGCCCATCGTGATCGGGTGCAGGCGGGTGCCCGAACCGCCGGCCAAGATGATTCCGCGCATGTAATGGCTCCTAAGCCCTAGGTGACGAGGTCGGCCTGGGTGAGTTCGGTGGCTGCCAGCGCCGACCCCAAGTCCTGATGACGGAACACCGACGTCACGTGGTCGTGGACGACCCGGAACGCCAACGCGGCACCGCCGGTTTGTTCGACGACCACGACGCCGTCGTGCACGTACATCTTGCCGAGTTCGGTCGCCGGCCGGTCGGAAGACGCCCACGTGCGCAGCGCCTCGTGGCCCTGTGCGGCCCCGTGCGCGTCGCCAATCTCGATGTCGTCGCTGGATAACGCAGCCAAGGTCTCGATGTCGGTCGCGTTGAGAGCGTCGTGCCACGCGAGCACGGTGGCGATCTCCGATGTGGTCATGGTCTAAAAATTACCGTGTGCCACTTTCGAGCACGCCGTTTCCCCGACGTTGCTAGAGCGGCGTGCACTCCAGCCAGTTCTGCCACACGGCGTCGTCGCCGAACAACTCGATACCGGTGTCTGCGAGCGCAGTTCGCCGCGCCATCGCCAGCAACAGTTCGGTGGCCGCGCCCCGTAACGCCGTGCTGCCCTTGCCGTGCTCGTGTGACCAGGTGATGCCGGTGCCCGAGACGCCGATCGTCCATTCGCCGGCTTCGCCGAGTCCGGGGTCGGTTGCGTGCAAGTGCAGGGTGTGGTCGTCCGCGAGCGGCAGCGGGGCGCCGCCGCTGCCGGCCTGGATCGCGATCCGCTCCAGGAACTCGGTGATCCCGTCGGCGGCGACGGCGGGCTCGAGGGTGAATTCACTGTCCAGCGCGATGGCCGCGTCGGCGCGATGGACCGACGTTTCGTGCAGACGGCGCCGGATCCACCAGTTCGCCGGGCGCTCACCGAGAAAGGTCCACACCGGGGTTTCGACGCCCGAGAACTCGACGGCGTCGAGCAGACGTTGCGCTCCGCCGTGCAGCCACGAGATCGCGTCGGCCGGATCCGGGGGCGGCTTGCCGCCTTCGACGCTGCGGACGTCGAGCGGCTCGTCGAGTTGGTCGCGAACGATTTGCGCCGCCCAGCGATCGCCGCGACCGACATGGCGGAACAGCTGCTTGAGGCTCCAGCCCGGGCAGGTCGGCACCGGCTGTGCGTCGTCGACGTCGTGGAAAAGCTGCGAAAAAGCGCGGTTTTCGTCGAGAAAGGCTGCCGCGTAATCCACGCAATCAGGCTACTCGTCGAGGGTGCGATTTAGGGACGTCGCGCTCCGAGCCGGAACACCCGCCAACCCGCCTGGGTCCAGCGTTCGGCATCCAGGCAGTTACGACCGTCGACGACGACGCGAGCGCGCACCCGGTCGGCGAGGTCGTCCGGGTCGAGGTCGGTGAACTCCTGCCACTCGGTCAGCACCAAGACCGCGTCCGCGCCGTCACACGCCTCGCTCACCGACACCGCGTAGTTCAGCGTCGGGAACAGGCGGCGCGCATTCTCCAGGGCCTTCGGGTCGTAGACGTTGACCGCGGCCCCGTTGAGTTGCAGCTGACCGGCGACATTGAGCGCCGGTGAATCCCGGACATCGTCGGACTCGGGCTTGAATGCCGCACCGAGCACGGCGATGTTGGCACCCAGCAGCGAACCGCCGCACGCGGCGGTGGCCAGCTCGACCATTTTGGTGCGCCGGCGCATGTTGATGCTGTCCACCTCGCGCAGGAACGTCAGCGCTTGATTGGCGCCCAGCTCACCGGCGCGGGCCATGAACGCCCGGATGTCCTTGGGCAGGCAGCCACCGCCAAAACCCAAGCCCGCGTTGAGGAATTTGCGTCCGATGCGGGAGTCATATCCGAGCGCACCGGCCAGCAACGTGACGTCGGCACCCGCGGCCTCGCATACCTCGGAGACAGCGTTGATGAACGAAATCTTGGTCGCAAGAAAGGCATTGGCCGACACTTTGACCAATTCCGCTGTCTGCAGATCGGTTACGAGGAACGGCACCCCGGCATCGAGGATGGGCGCGTACAGCTCGCGGATGACGATCTCGGAGCGCACCGAATCCTGTTGGATGCCAAGCACAATGCGGTCCGGCTCCAGGGTGTCGTGCACCGCGTGTCCCTCGCGCAGGAACTCCGGGTTCCAGGCGATTTCGACGTCGACCCCTTCGGGCGCCAGCGCGGCGGCGCGCTCGCCGAGCTCAGCCGCGGTACCCACGGGCACGGTCGATTTGCCGACCAGCACGGCCGGCCTGCTCAGCCGCGGTACGAGATTGTCGATGACGGCGTTGACATGGCTCAGGTCGGCGCCGTATTCGCCCTTCTTTTGCGGCGTGCCGACGCCCAGGAAGTGCACGTCGGCGAAATCGGCCGCCAGGTCGTAGTCGGTGGTGAACCGCAATCTCCCGGCAGCCAGGTTTTCGGTCAACAACTCTCGAAGACCGGGCTCGTAGAAGGGGATGTCACCCGCGGCGAGCTTGGCGACTTTACCGGGGTCGATGTCGACTCCGACGACCTCATGTCCCAGGACAGCCATCCCGACCGCGTGCGTGGCACCCAGGTAACCAGTGCCGAAGACGGTGCATCGCATACACCCGTGTGTAAGTGTCCGCGATGAGCTAACTGCATCGCCCCGTTAATCGGGAGGCAAACGGGAGATGACAGGTGACTCTCGGGGCCTAGTGGCGGCCACCGCCGCCGAATCCGCCGTGACCGCCGCCGAAGCCACCGTGACCGCCGCCACCACCCGGGAAGCCACCGCCGCCCGGGAAGCCGCCGCCGCCGTGGCCGCCGCCACCGCCGGGGAAGCCACCGCCACCGGGGAACCCGCCGCCACCGTGGCCACCGCCGGGGAATCCGCCCCCACCGGGGCCTTGGTTACCGGGGAACCCACCGCCGCCGCGGCCGGGATTGTTCGGGAACCCACCGCCACCGCCGGGACCCAACGGCCCGCCGGGCAACCCGATAATCGGAGGTATCGGCAGCGGGATCGGCACAGGAATCGGCGCCACGGGTGCGGGAGCCGGTGCCGCCGGGATTGGGGCCGGCGCCGGTGCATCGAGTATCGGCGCGGGCGCATCCGGCACCTGGACCGGGACGGGCGCCGGGGCGTCAGGGATCGGAGCTGGCGCGGGTGCCTGAGGCACAGGCGCCGGAGCGGGGATCGGGGCCGCCTCGGGCGCGGGAGCAGCCGGCGCCGGCGCTGCGGGCGCGGGAGCCGGAGCAGCCGGTGCCGGAGTGGCCGGCGCGACGATGTTGTGGCTGGGAACGGGCTTCACCCCGGCCGTCGGCCGGATCGCGATCGCCAGCGAGACCACCAGCGCGGCGATGCCGACGATGAAGATCGCCGCCACCACGCTGCCCACCAGCCCAAACGACCTGCGTTCGTGATAGTCGGCGAGCGAGGTGGCTGCCGTGTGCTCGCCTGTGTAGGGCTCGGCGTAGTCGTCGGGAACGGCGCTGTACGCCAGCGAACCCTCGTCGGAGTCCGGGTTGTCGAAATATCCGGGGGCAATCGCGAACGGGTCGAGGGCGCCGGTGCCGGGGTCCTGCGCGTAGGCCTGTGCGGCGGTCGACGAGGAGAACAACGGCGCGTTCGCCGACGCCAGCGCGGCCCCGCGAGCCAGCGCGGTGTCCGGCTCCTCGGGCATGGCCACGGGAAGCGTCGTCGCGGCCTCGAGCGCCGACTTGATCAGCGGAACATCCACCCCGGAGCCGACGACGAACACGGCGCCCGGGCGCGTATCCAGCGTTTCCGCCTCGGAGACCATCGTCGCCAGCTGTGCCACCGCGGCGTCATCGTCGTCGGGCAGGGTCTGGCGATGCACGTCGGCGATCGATCCGTCGGCGGTGTCGACGAGCGCCAAGGTCGCGGTGTCGGGTTCGATGAACAGCAGCGCGGTCCGCGCATAGTTGGTCTCGTTGCCGACCGCCTGCGCCAGCGCGGCCGCGGCCAGGAAGGCCGAGACCAACATCACGTTCTCGACCTTGTGCGCGGCCAGGGCGTCCCGCAGCGCGGCCGCCTCGACGGGATCGGTCCAGGTGACGCCGGTCGAGGTCAGCTGATAGCCGCCTTCGGCCGCACCCTCCTGGGTTCCCAGGATCGCCGAGACCACTTGATCCGCGGCACTAGTCGTTGCTGCAGCGTCGTTGGACGCAACGTCGAAATTGTCTTCGTCGACGGTGGCACCATCGCCATTTTCGCCTTCGACCAGAACCATCCGGACTGCCGTTGGCGCCATCGACACCCCAAGTACGGTGTCCAATGCCCCTCCATTGTCATTTGCTAGACAGTTGCAGTGGAGGACGTCGCCATCGCAGGCTCCGGCTGCCTCGAGACGTCGTGAATCCCCACCCTGTATTCCCCTAGCTCCCCGATTTTACGCGCGACCCGCTCCAGTTGTTGGGGCGAGACCGCTAGTGGTGTCCGCCACCACCGCCTCCGCCGCCACTGCTGTGACCGCCGCCGCCACCCCCGCCAAAGCCGCCTCCGCCGCCGCTGTGACCGCCGCCTCCGCCGAAGCCACCACCTCCGCCGAAGCCACCGCCGCCACCAAAACCGCCGCCGGAGTGGCCGCCGCCACCGATGGATCCGCCCCCGAACGGCCCGCTCGGAGCACTGCCGCCACCGCCGAACGGTCCGCCGCCGCCGAAGGGTCCGCCACCGCCGAGGCCGCCGCCGATGGGCCCGCCCGACGGCCCTCCGCCGAAGGGACCACTTCCACCGTGACCGCCACCGATCGGACCGCCGCCAATCGGACCGCCGCCAATGGGTCCACCACCGATAGGTCCACCACCGATCGGACCGCCGCCACGGCCAGGCCCGCCACTATTAGGTCCACCGCCGAAGGGACCGCCCGAACCGTGGCCGCCGCCGAACGGACCCGAGCCGGGAAGACCACCCGGACCACCGCCATTGGCTCCACCCGAACCCGATCCAGGCGGCGGGAAATGCCCACCACCGGGACCACCCGGGCCTGAGCCGGGGAGGCCGTCGGGACCACCGGGACCGTGGCCGCCACCCGGACCCGTTCCGGGAAGACCATCGGGGCCACCGCCATTGGCACCACCCGAACCCGATCCAGGCGGCGGGAAATGCCCACCACCAGGGCCATTCGGCTTGGTCGGGCCAGTTGCTGGCGGGGTTTGATGCGGCGGTGACTGCGGGACGGAGTCCGGCGGTTCCGGGAAGTGCACCGGTGGCGGCTGCTGCACCACAACGGGTGGCGGCATTGCGCGTCGCGGCGCCTGGATCATCGGCGGAGTCATCAGCCAATCCGGACCAGGCAAGCGGATCTGGGGAACCGGGATCGGCACCACGGCCGGAATCGGCACCGCCGGCGCAATAGGAGGAGCCGCGGGCAGTGGCGGCGGAGCCGGAGCAGCCGGCAGCGGTGCCGCTAACGCCGGACGCAACGGCATGGGCGCCGCCGCGGGGGCGGGCAGGACGATCTTCGGTTTCGCGACGGACGCCTCCGCCGGCGGGGGCGCGGGGGCCTGTTGCGCTGGGACGATGAGGCTTTGGTTGGGGGTGGGCTGCAGCGCCACATCCGTCGTGCGGATGCCGATGGCCAGCGCGATCTCGAGCGCGACCACCGCGCTGATGGCGACCACCGCCATGCCGCTGCCGACCAACAGCACCGGCCGGCGACGAGGTTCGCGTTCGTCCGGCTCGGCAACCTCGAACGGGTCGATCACCACGGTCGGCGCATCGGCGTCCTCGTCGGACACCAGGCTGTAGGCGAGCTCGTCGCGGCCGAGCGTCGCATCGGAAAGGTAGTCCACGCCAAGGTATTCGGGCCTGCTGTCCGGTTGGACGGTACCGGTGCCCGGATCTTGCGCGTACGCCAGCGCGGCGGTCGACGAGGCGAACAGCGGCGCGTTCGCCGACGCCAGCGCGGCCCCGCGGGCCAGCGCCGTCTCGGGTTCTTCCGGCGTGCTGACGTTCAGTGCGGTGGCCGACTCCAACGCCGGCTTGATCGCGCCGATGTTGACACCCGAACCGACCACGAACACGCCACCCGGCGGCAGGTCCAGCTCCTCGAGCCCGGCGATCATCCCGGTGAGTTGTGCGGTGGCCTCCTCGTCCGACTCGGGGTCGAGCTGTTCCCGGAAGAAGTCGGTGATGGACCCGTCGGAGGTCTCGACGACGGCCAGCGTCGCGGTGTCGGGCTCGACGAACAGCACCGCGGTGGTCCCGTAACCCATTGCCCCACCGACGGATTGACCGAGCGCAGCGGCGGCGAGGAACGCCGAGACCAGCATCACGTTCTCGAGCTTGTAGGAGGCCAGCGCGTCGCGAAGCACGGCCGCGTGCAGCTGGTCGGTCCACGTCACGCCGATCGAGGACAACTCAAGCCCGGCGTCGGCCGCGCCTTCGCGGGTGCCCAGGATCGCCGAGATCACCCGATCGGGGACAACCGTGGGTTCGGTGTAATCGGTTGCGGTGACGTCGAATTCGTCTTCTTCGACCAAAGCGCCGTCGGCGTTCTCGCCTTCAACCAGAACCATCTGGACCGAGTCCGGTGCGATCGAGACCCCGAGCACAATATCCAAAACCAACCCCTCCAAAGGTGGTGCAAGCCGAGCCGGGCTCGGGCGGAGGAGAAAACCATTGACTATCTAATAATCCCGCAGAAAGGCTGTGCGGGCACCCTGCCGAAGCTATGTAGTTCTTATGAAGTTCTCATAGGAGCGCGACGGCGTCGGTCCGCGCTGCCCCTGGTACTTCGAACCCACCCGGGAACTGCCGTACGGGTGTTCGGCCGGGCTGGTCAATCGCAGAATGCACAGCTGGCCGATCTTCATGCCGGGCCACAGGACGATCGGCAGGTTGGCCACGTTGGACAGCTCGAGGGTGATGTGGCCGGTGAAGCCGGGATCGATGAAGCCCGCGGTCGAGTGCGTCAGCAGGCCCAGCCGGCCCAGCGACGACTTGCCTTCCAGGCGCCCGGCGAGATCGTCGGCCAACGCGACCTGCTCGAGGGTCGAGCCGAGCACAAACTCGCCCGGGTGCAGCACGAACGGCTCCCCCGCGGCGGGTTCCACCAGGCTGGTGAGTTCGTCCTGCTGCTTGGCGGGGTCGATGTGGGTGTAGCGGGTGTTGTTGAACACCCGGAACATGCTGTCGAGGCGAACGTCGACGCTGGAGGGCTGAACGAGACTGTCGTCGAACGGGTCGATGCCCAACCGGCCAGCGGAGATTTCGGCCCTGAGGTCACGATCGGAGAGCAGCACGCGACGAGCCTATCGGCTGCGTTGCTCTGTGTTCAGTCAGCGAGGTACGTTTCGCCACCCTTGGGGTAGCCGCCTCCGGTCGTCGTGACGTGCACGTGGTCAAAGTGGCCGTATCGGGCCGTTTGGGCGCCGGTCGGGGTGTAGTAGACGCCGCGCCAGATCGCGTCCTGGATCCCGAACCGATTCGCGTTTTGCAGGACGTACTTGACGATCGCGTCGCCCAGCGCGATGCCCTGGGCGCTGCCGGGGTCGGGGATCATCACGTCGAGCGCCAGGCCGAGGGGATGCCACGGCAGCGGATCCGGTCGGACACCGCCGATTTCGTGGATCTGGGGGAACGTCGCGCTGATCGCCCGGGACGCCAGGATCGTCCGCACCTGCAGGCCCTGTTCGGGTGCGAGCCCGATGGGCAGGAAGCGCGATCGGACGTGGTATCTCGACGCGACGAGCGGGGCACTCGGGGCACCGCCACGCGGCATATTCGGCGACGCAACGACGATTTCCAAACAACACGGGGCGGCGTCACCAATAACGGGCTTGGCCTCGGCTTGAGCGCCAAATCGACCGACATCTCCAACCGCGGCGAAGAAGGCGAGGGTGGCGGCGAGCACGGCGAGCAGGGCTGCGGGCGGCTTACGCCGCTTCTTGGCTAATCTGTGCCGGCCCACTCGGGGCACATTACGGCATGATAACGAAAGAATAAATGTGAGCATTTTAAATTTGTTGGCTTAAGTGCATTGCCGCGTTGGTATTCGACTGTCGCGGCTGGTCGCGCGGCTGGGTGCTAGCCTTCTTGGGCAACCGCGCCGATGTAGTTCAATGGCAGAACATCAGCTTCCCAAGCTGAATACGCGGGTTCGATTCCCGTCATCGGCTCCACGTTTTATCCGCGACATCGCACTATCGCATCCGCTGAAGAAGATCAGCCAGCTGAAGCGTCGCCGACAACAACATGCCCTCGACCTGCAGCTGCTGCCCCGGGGGCAGATTGCGAGTCTCGGCGTCAACCAGGGGGGCCTCTTGTTGTAGGGCCTTCAGCCGCCGATTCCGCTCGTCGGGGCTCAGCGTGTCCCAATTGTCGTGCAGATCGGCGATATGAGCCTGGAAGTTCTGCACGGCCACCAGCGGATCGGGGTCGACAACGGGACCGGTCGGTGGCTGCAGCGGAAAGACGTGAGCCGGCACCGGCCCGGCCAACATCTCCGCATGCGCGGTGCCCGCTGTAAGCGATGCGCCGGCCATCAGACCGGCAAGTGCCGCGGCGGCAATCTTCATGGGAACTCCCTCGGGTGGTTCGAATTACCTCGTCGAGGAAAGTCCACATCTGGCGTGCTGCTACCGATCCCAACATCGACGCGGCTGCAAACGCATAGCGCGCACCCAGCATCCGCACGACCCCGGCACAGCTTCCCCAGCGACGATCAACTCACGACTCCGTGCAGCTCTTTCGGTCCAAGCCAGGGCCGGCTGCCGGGATGTCGGGAGGCGTGGGCAATGGACATCGTGCTCGGAGTTTCAATAGCGCCGGCTTCGGTTCAAATGGTCATGCTGCAAGGCGAAAACGCCGACGGCCCCACAATCGACGAGAACGAGTTCGCGATCGCCGCTGCCGACGACTCGCCCACCGTCAGTGCGTCCGACCGAGTGATCGCCGCCATCATGTGCACCCGCGAGGACGCGGCCGGAGCCGGGCTCGAACTGGACTCGATCGGGGTGGCGTGCACCGACCAGCTCGAAGCGGCCGTCCTGCGCGACGCGCTGGCCGCCCACAAGATCGAGAACGTAATGCTGGTGTCGGCGTTTGTGGCCGCGGCCGCATTGACCCAATCTGTCGGTGGCGCAATGGGTTACGAGCGCACCGCGATGCTGTTCGTGGAGCCCGACACCGCGACACTGGCCGTTGTCGAGACCTCCGACGGTTCCGTCGACGATGTCCACCAAGAACAGTTGGACGCCGAGTCCGCGGTCACTGCGGAGCTGGTGGAGTTGGTCGCCGGCCTTGACGGGCTTGCGATACCCCCGGGCGGCCTGTTCGTGGTCGGATCCGGTGTCGACACCACCGCGATCAGGCGGCATCTAGAAGAGGCGACGTCACTCATCGTGAACGTCCCGGAGGAACCGGAGACGGCACTGGCCCGCGGCGCGGCGCTGGCGTCCGCGCATGCCCTCACGTCGTCCACGGGCGCGCTGGCCTACGCACAAGACCCCGGCACGGGTGCGGTCGAGATGTCTTCCCTGCCTGAATATTTGAGCATCACGCGCGACGAGTCCGGCGAGGACGACCTCGCCTACAGCGCCGTCGACGACGACGAAGCCGATGCGCCGACGATGGTCCTGGACGCTTCGGGCGACAGCGAGCCTCGCCGCAGGCCCGGCCTGCTGGTCGGAACCGGGGTGGCGATAGCCGGTTTCAGTGCGGCGTTGGCTCTCGAGGTCGCCCTGTCCCTGGGCATCCAAACGACGGCCGGTTCGCTGCCAGCGCCGATCCGGGGGATCATCGCGCCCGTCCAGCAGGCGCTGTTGCCTGCACCCGAAGTGGCCGCGCTGAAGGTGGAGCCCAAGCCGTTGAGCCCGCCTCCAGCCGCACGGCCGCCGGCGGCTCCGGTCCCCGCGGCGCCGCCGGTTCTGGCGCCCGCGCCGGTTCCGGTCCCCGCAGCCCCGGCGCCGGCTGTGCCCGTTCCGGTGTTCGTCCCACCGATCGCGCCGGCTCCGGTGCCGCCGATTCAGCTGCCCGACCCGCCCGCGAGTCCGCCGGTGGTCGAGGTTCCGCCGCATTCGTCGCCGCCGATCTACGTCCCCCCACCGAAGTCGCCGCCACACCGGCCGCCTCCGGACCAAAGCCCGCCGCCCAGCTCCGGCGGTGGTGGTGGGCCGGCTAGCGGCCCGGGCCCTGTCCGCGGCAATCCCGGGAGCGGCGGGCCCGGCCACGGCGGTGGACCCGCCGGGGGCCCCGGCCATGGCGCTCCCGGGAATGGCACTCCCGGTGGCGGACCAAACAGTGGCGGTCCGACCAGTGGCGGTGGCGCGCCGACGAGCGGCGGCGGAGGTCCGAACAGCGGCCCGCCCGCGGGCGGTGGACCTGCCACCGGTCCCGGCCACGGCGCTCCCGGCAGCGGACCAAACAGTGGTGGCCCAACCGGTGGCGGTGGCACACCCGCCAGTGGCGGGGGCACACCCAGCAGCGGCGCGCCGACCAGCGGTGGTGAAGGTCCGAGCGGTGGCGCCCCGGCCGGCGCTTCTCCCCCCGCCGCTGGTGCGCCGTCGGGCGGCGGGTCAACCGGCGGTGGTGAAAGCCCGAGTGCCGGCGGGCCAACTGTCGGCGGGCCTAGTGGCGGCGGCGAAACCCCTAGCGGTGGCTCGCCTATTGGCGGCAGCAGCAGCGAGAGCAGCGGCGGCAGCTCCACCGGCGGCAGCAGCAGCAGCGAAAGTAGCGGCGGCAGCAGCTTGAGCGGCGGCAGCGAAAGTAGCGGCGGCAGCTCCTCCAGTTCCAGCAGCTCCGGCGGCAGTGAAAGTAGTAGCGGCAGTAGCTCAAGCAGCTCGAGCAGTGGCAGCGAGAGCAGCAGCAGCTCCAGCGGGAGCAGCAGTTCCGGCAGCTCTAGCAGTGCCGGCCATTAGCCAGCACCGAAAAATGTTCCACGGCAATTGATTTCATGACACACGGCAGACCTTCAAGCGTCTCATCCGAAATCTGCAGGTAGCTTCTAACCCTATGGGTGCTTTGGATGGACGCGTGGCCTTCATTACCGGCGGGGCTCGAGGGCAGGGGCGCGCACACGCGTTGGCGTTAGCGGCCGAAGGAGCCGACATCGTGGCCGCCGATGCCCCCGAGGCGATGACGGACCTGACCTACCCCCTGGGCACCGACGACGACCTACGGGAGACGACCAAGCTGGTCGAAGCGCTGGGCCGGCGTTGCCTACCGCTCACCCTGGACGTGCGGGATTCGGTCGCGGTCGGCGCCGCGATCAAGCAGACGGTCGCCGACATGGGCAGCCTGGACATCGTGGTGGCCAACGCCGGGATCGTCAGCACCGGGCTACTGGAAGACGTCAGCGACGTGATCTGGCGCCAGCTGATCGACACGAACCTGACCGGCGCATTTCACACCCTGCGGGCCGCCATACCGGTGATGCGGCAGCAGCAATTCGGGCGGATCGTCGTGACTTCCTCGATGGGTGGCCGGATGGGCATCCCCGAGCTGGCCGCCTACAACGCCACCAAGTGGGGCGTCATCGGCCTGGCGAAGTCCGCCGCCCTGGAGGTCGCCAAGGACGGCATCACGATCAACGTCGTCTGCCCGACCACGACCCAAACACCCATGGTGCAACCCGCCGACGGCGACGACGTCCCCGACGATCTGGTGCGCCGGATGATGAGGGCCAACCCGATCCCGCAACCCTGGCTGCAACCCGAGGACGTCAGTCGCGGCATCCTGTATCTGGTCACCGACCCCGGCGTCATCACCGGCAGCGTGCTCGAGATCGGCCTCGGCGGCAGCGCGCGCATGCACTGACGTTTGGGGTAGCCCGCTACGCGTGTGCCGCGGCGTCGACCGCTGCCACTCTCGAAAGGGTTGACGGCGCCGCCCCACTCGGCGCACTGTGATAGCCATCACATGACCCCTGGTCACGCCGGCGGAGAGGTGCAGCTCATGAGCACGAGAGACATGTACACGGACGTGCCCGCGCCGTATTCGTGGGAGGTCCCCAGCGCCGGCGACGCGCGCTTCACCTGGGAGTACGACGACGGGCGCGGGCGCCTCCTTTCCCTGTATCAGAAGGGAAAGGACAAGCAGTGGGATGCGCAGTCGCGCATCGACTGGAGCCAAGACGTCGATCCGATGAACCCGGTCGGCCTGCCTGACGAGTTCCATCCGCTGTTCAACAGCCCGGTGTGGAACGCCGCCGACGAATCGCGTCGCGCCGAGATGCGCCAACACGCTCAGGCCTGGAATTTCTCGCAGTTCCTGCACGGCGAGCAGGGCGCGATGGTGTGCGCGGCCAAGATCGTCGAGGTCGTCCCGGACTTGGACGCGAAGTTCTACGCGGCCACCCAGACCATGGACGAGGCCCGGCACGTCGAGACGTTCTCGCGGTTCCTGCAGGAGAAGGTCGGCCTGGTCTATCCGATCAACAAGCACCTCACCGCACTGCTCGACGACACCCTGCACGACTCGCGCTGGGACATGCCCTACCTCGGCATGCAGGTTCTGATCGAAGGGCTGGCCCTCGCCGCATTCGGGGTGCAGCGTGACTTGGCAGCGCCGGGTTCGCTGGCCAAGCAGGTGCTCGCCTACGTGATGCAAGACGAGGCCCGGCACGTCGCCTTCGGCCGGATCTCGCTGAAGGACTACTACGCCGGCCTGACCGAAGCCGAGCGGGGCGAGCGGGAAGAGTTCGTCGTCGACGCCTGCTACCTGATGCGCGACCGGTTCCGCGGCGAGGAGGTTTTCGAAACCCTCGGCCTCCCCGTCCAGGAGTGCGCGGAATGGGTCGACAACTCGCCGATCATGATCCAATTCCGCTCGCACCTGTTCAGCCGCATCGTGCCGATCGTCAAGGACATCGGGTTATGGGGCGACAAGGTGCAAAAAGCCTTCAGGGACATGGGCGTTCACGACATGGGCGCCTTCGACATCGAGGCGCTGATGAAGGCCGACGAGGACCAGGCCGAGGCGCTGGACAAGGCACACGCCGAGATGGCCGCCCGGGCCCTCGAAGTCGACCAGGTCATCGCGGCGGGCGCGAGCTAACGGCCCGACTCTTCTACGGGAGGATGTGCACGCCCCATCGGCCGAGCAGCGGCTGCACCAGGACGAAGTAGGTCGTGTTGGGGTCACCAGCCAGCGACGTGGACATCACCAGGCCGACGGCGGTGACGGTGCCGTCCGCGTTCTTCACGTAGCCCGGACCGCCGCTGTCGCCGGGCTGGGCGAACACGTTGGCTTCGATGACCTCGCCGTCGATGCTTTTGACGGAGCCACAGGTCTCACCGGTCGTCGCACCGAACTTGCAGAACGGCATGCCCGACTTGATCTGCGACGCGCTCAACACGCCCCGGACACGCTGGCCAACGACATCCCCGGGTGGCGCGCCGATGTCCGGATCAAGTCGGATGATCGCGGCATCTTTGAGGTCGCCCAGCATCTCGCTAGCGGTGATGTGTCCCAGCGGGACGTTCTCGTCGTAGGTAAATGGTGCACCGTGGTCGCAATGCCCGCTGGTGAACAGGTAGTAACCACCGTCGCCGCCCTGGGCCGCGAAACCCGTTGAGCACTTGGTGATTCCATCGCTGACCAGGATCCCGGGCGCCGGAGGCGGCGCGGCGGCCGCCGTGCCCGCGAACCCCGCCGCGCACATCAGCGTGGCGCCGATCAGCCCAATCCCTCGAAACCAACGTGCCGACACACCGGCCCTCTCTGCTGACAACACTGGTGCCCAGAAAATCCGCTCAGCGTACGACTCACGTTGACAGATCGGATCGCTGTAGCCAAATCGTGACAAATCCTTGATCAATTACTAACGCGCCGTTACGCTTCCGCAGCTCAACGCCCATTTACCATCTCTATTGCAACTCTGTCGGCTAGAGGGAATTGAGGCTATGCGCGCGGGTATTCGGGGTGCCGTTGCTGTCATCGGAATCGGCGCGAGCGTCGTCGCAGGGACGGCCGTCGTGCATTTACCGGCGCTGGCCGACGTGAGCCTCGCGTCGGCGAGTCAGTCTTATCCGTTCCCGATCACGTCGCTGCAGCCGGCGCGCCAGCAGACGGTCGGCGTGGCGCACCCCGTCATCGTGACCTTCCGTTCCCCCGTCACCGACCGGCGCGCGGCCGAGCGTGCCCTCGACATCAAGTCGACGCCCGCGATGACCGGCAAGTACGAATGGCTCGACAACAAAGTGGTGCAGTGGACTCCTGATCGATACTGGCCGGCGCACAGCACAATTGCGCTGACGGTGGAAGGCCAGCCGTCCGAGATCAAGACGGGCCCGCGGGTCATCGGTATTGCCAGCATCTCCGAGCACACCTTCACCGTGAGCATCGACGGAGTCGAGTCGGGTCCGCCGCCGACGCTGCCGTCGCCGCATCACCGCCCGCACTTCGGCCAGGAAGGTGTGCTGCCGGCTTCGTTGGGTAGACCCGAGTACCCGACGCCGGTCGGCTCCTACACTGTGCTGTCCAAAGACCGCTCGGTACAGATGGACTCCAGCACCGTCGGCATCCCGGTCAGCGCTCCCGACGGTTATCTCGTCACGGTCGACTACGCCGTTCGTATCACCAATCATGGTCTTTTCGTGCACTCGGCTCCCTGGGCGGTCAATTCGATCGGCTTGCAGAATTCGAGCCACGGCTGCATCAGCCTGAGCCCCGAGGACGCCGAGTGGTACTACAACACGGTCAACGTCGGCGACCCGGTCATCGTGCGCGAGGCCACCAACGAGCTCCCCTCCTCCTAAACCGCCGCCGCGTCGGCTCCGGCGCAACGCCGAACGTGCACTGAGGGCGGGATTTTCGCCGATTTTCCACCATGGTTGCACGTTCGGCGCAACGAAAAATATTCCCCCGCAATAGAAATGACCCGCCGGGCTCAGCCCAGCGGGTCATTCATTGAATCCGAGCGGGGATCAGCCCCCGTGCACCGGCGAGGGACCGGGCGACACCGGCTGACCGGCCACCGGCCCACCGGTGGGCGGCGGACCGATCGGCGCGTCCTTCACCCCGGACATGTCGAGCAGCGGGGCAACCGGAACGCCATCCGCGACCCCACCCAGCGCAACCAGCGGAGCGCCCAGCGGCAGCGGAGCACCGATCGGCACCGGAGGCGCGAACGGCAACGGGGGAACGACGGGCACTGGCGGTCCGAGCGCGATCAGCGGGGCACCGGCCGGAACCGGAACAATTCCCGGCCCGGGCACCACCATTGGGACACCAGCCATATCGGTCAGGGGTGCCGCGCACGGCGCCGCTGCTCCCCCTGCGGCCACCGGCCCGCCGGCTGCCGGGGCCTCACCGGCCTGCCCGTACATGCACGCACCGCCACCCGTCATATATGGGACGGCTGCAGCGTCCGGGCTCAACGCTATAGCGGCACCGCACAATCCAGCGCTAGCAACAACACCGATGTTGAATCGATCGAAGATCGTCATCAACGTCCCAACTCCTTCATTCGCGCAGCAGAACCACATAGCCGTAGCCAAGTCGCACCTCGACGACCGCCCCCATTGTTGGTGGATGACGCGCGACACGACACGCGCCGCACCGCGCTGTTTCCAAATGGTGACGTCACGACGGCGTCACGAGTCGGTAGCGCGAATACGGCGTTGCACCACCGGGATCAGCGAGGCAATGGCTGACGGCGGTAAAGCCGGATCAGCGCCATGATCCCGGTGAACACGATGGTGAATAGTGCTGCCGAAGCACATGATTCGTACACGTCGGCAATCGCAATGGTCTTGCCGCCGCGCACCGCCACGCCGTCGGTCCCGTGGATCAGCTCGATGAAGATCTGGGCGCTGGTGGAAAGCCAGAACAGGCACGCCAGCAGCCAGTAGCCACGCCCCTGGGTAACCGGGCGTCCGGGGAATCTCGTCTCGACCAGCGCGACGAGCTGAAAGATCACCCAACCCGTCAGCAGCCAGCCGAGGTAGTTGGTCAGCGGAACCCCCAGCGCACCGGTCGGCTGGTCATAGGAGTACCAGTTGTGTGCCGTTGCCCCGACCGCGTCGTACGCCAGGTCATAGCCCCCGAGAATGAACGTCGCCACGACCGGGGTCGTAAAGCGTTCGGCCCCACCAACAGCCACCGCGGCGGCGGGCCGCATGATCACCCGAGCCAGCGCCCAGGCCAGCCAGCCGAACATGATCCAGCCGAGTAGCACCGCGAGCGGAACCCCCAGGGGTTTCACGCCGGGCAGGTGATGGGTGTAGGAGCCGAACGGAAAACCGGTGGCGATGCTGAGTGCTTCGAATCCGAAAGAGACGACGCCGGCGATCACGACGAAGACGGCCATGCCCCGAAAGCTGTAGCCCATCAACGCGTGCACGACGACGAACAGGATGAGCAGGCCGGCCTGGGCGGATGCGGCTTGGGAGGCCAGCGACGGCCACAGTGCCATCACCGCCACGGCGACAGCCGTGAGGGCGAGCAGGACCCAACACAATGCGTTGAGAAGTTTCATGCGTGCCGCAACCTCCGTTGGCCAGGGACGCCGGTCAGCATATCGGCGGCTAGCCGACTTGCCGGGCGCGGTGAAACGCCTCGCGGTCGACGGCCAGCAGAACGAAGTGTGAAAACGCGCCGATATAGAAGGCAATCCACGCGCCGTCATCAGCGTGCACAACTGTCGGTTACGCACCAACCTGCGACTCGCGGCGAAGGCCACGCACACACCTTATTTGGGGACGCGTACAGACCGCGTCCGCACCGCTAATTTCCGGTGCGATTCAAAATCTGTTGGTAGTCCCCACCCGTACAGTTGCTGCCCGTCGACTCGTTGTAGCCGCGGCCGCCGAGCCGCATGATCGGATCCTGGGGTGGGTTGGGCGCGGGAAACACGGTGCTGATCTTGCGGTGCGAGGTGCCACCGGCCGAGCATGGAAAGTCGTCCTCCATGTTTCGCGTCCAGGCGCCGTTCGCGAAAAACATCAAGATGCCGCCGCTGTCGTCGGTGAGCACGAGACGAGTTATGCACCGCTCACCCGTCCGTAGGCAGGAGGTGTCCACCCGGAAATCCTGCTCGGGCGGGCTGCCGCCGCTCGTGTACTTGACCGCCGAGTGGTAAACGCCGTGCAGTCCCTGGCCGGCGGACACCACCCGGGCGGGCTGGGCCGCCGGATCCGGCAGGCTCGCGATATCGGCGTCACCATTTCGGGTGAAGGTCACGCTTCGCTTGCCGTAGCAGTCACCGGCATCCATTATCCATTCGCCGGACATGGCCCCATCCGGACGCGGTTGCAGCCAAACGACATTCCACTCGTCCGCATCGCGGTTGTTGCATTTCGCGGATCGCAAATACACCGCGATCCAACGGCCCGCGACATCATCGAAGGTCATGTTGTCGGCGAGTTTGGGAAGGGTGCTGGCGGTGTTGACCGCGGTGGCCACGCACCCGCCGGCACCGCAGGTGGAGCGCAATTTCCACGTCTCGGTGCGCGGCGGGGACGCATTGGGTATCTCTTTGCCCAGAATGTTCAGCCGCGGGCCGAAGGCCGCCGCGTAGGTGCCGGTGAAGGGACCGCTGTTCGGCGGCGGGGCGTGCGGCGCCGGCGGTGCATCGTGTCCGGTGAGTTTGACCGCCGCGAAAATTCCACCGCCGATGAGCAACGCTATGACCACGCCGATGGCAACCATGATGCGGGTGCGCCGCGCGCCGGACTTACCGCCCGCTGACGGTGCCGCGGGAGCCGATATCCCCGCGAACCGCGTGGCGTCGACGCCGCCGTCGAGCGCGCGTTGCAGCTCGCGGGTGAAGTCTTGGCACCGGGCGAACCGATCGGCGGGATTCTTGGCCATCGCCTTGGCGAATACCGGTTCCAGCGGCGCCAATTCGGGGACACGTTCACCGATCGGCGGCGGCGGAGCCGTCACATGCTTGCCGATCACGACCGCGGCACTGGGATGGTCGTAGGGTTGCGAGCCCGCGAGCAAGTGGAATGCGGTGCAGGCCAACGCATATTGATCAGCACGTCCGTCGATCACCTCACCCGTCAACTGCTCGGGCGCCGCGTAGGCCACCGTGCCGACGGCGATGTTGGTCGCGGTCAAGCCGGTGTCATCGACATGGCGCGCAATTCCGAAGTCGGCCAAGAACACTCGTTGTGAATCCAGCCCCGGATCGGCGATCAAGATGTTGGCCGGTTTGACGTCGCGATGCAGCAGCTCCCGCTGATGCGCGTAGTCCAGCGCCGATCCCACCGCGTCGATGATCTGCATCGCCTGGCCCACCGGCACCCCACGCGGCTGATGCTCGCGCAGAAGTTTGGCCGCGTCGGTGCCCTGTACGTAGTCGATCGCGATCCAAAACTGGTCACCCGAGTTGCCCCGGTCGTGAATGCCCACGATATTCGGATGCGACAGCCTGGCCGCGATGTCGGCTTCGCGCAAAAACCTGGTCCGGAAGTGCGGATCGGTGGTCAGGTCGACCGAGAGCACCTTCAGCGCGTCTTGCCGCGGCAATCGGGGATGCTGCGCCAGGTACACGGTCCCCATCGCTCCGGCGCCGAGCACCTGCAGGATGGTGTATCCCGCAAATTCTTCGCCGACCGCCAGCGGCATGAGCAAATCCTAGGCCGACGCCGCAGCAAATTCCTGTCGTATTGCCAACTGCGTCCATCGGGCGTCACGTAGTTAGATCGGCACTATGGGCGAACGTGTCACGTTCCAAAGCTCCACGGGCGCGAACCTGGCCGGAGTGATCGAGGTCCCGGAAACCCCTGCACGTGGTTGGGGGGTGTTCGCGCACGGTTTCACGCTCGGCAAGGACTGTCCGGCCGCAGCCCGGATCTGCAAGCAGCTGGCCACCGACGGCATCGGCATGCTGCGCTTCGACGCGCTGGGGCTCGGGGGATCCGACGGGAACTGGGGTGACGGCTCGTTCACCGTCAAGGTCGACGACGTCGTCCAGGCATGCGAGTTCATGGCCGGCCGCGGGACACCGGCCGACATCCTGGTCGGGCACTCGTGGGGTGGTGCCGCGGTGATCGCCGCGGCGATGCGAGCGCCGGGCGTGCGATCGGTCGTCACGGTGGCGGCACCGTTTGACCCCAGCCATGTCGAAAAGCATTACGACGCAGTGGTCGACCGCTGCTTGGTCGACGGCAGCGTCGAGTGGCTGGTCGGTGGACGCAAGCTGACCCTCAAGCGCGCCTTCGTCGAGGATGTCCGCGCGGCCGAGCTGCACGACAAGATCAAGGGCTTGCGGCTCCCGCTGCTGATCCTGCACTCGCCGACGGACAACACCGTCGGCATCGACAACGCCAGCGAGATCTTCCGGTTGGCCCGCCACCCGCGCAGCTTCGTCTCACTGGAGGGCTCCGATCACCTGCTCACCGCCCGCGGCCAAGCTCACCGGGCCGGCCGTATCATCGGCGCCTGGGCCGATGCCTACCTGGGCGACGACGCGGAACGCTAATGTGCAGAACGTAATTGGGCTCTTCAGCCGCCGATCATCTCCGCGGCCCGCTCGGCGATCGCGTAGACCGTCGCGGCGGTATTCGCCGACGGGACCGACGGCATCACGGATCCATCCGCGACCCGCAGGCCGCTGATGCCGTGCACCCGCAACTCACTGTCGACGACGGACATGTCGGTGTCGCCCATCGCGCACGTCCCCACCGGATGGAAGTACGACTGATAGGCGGCTTTCACGAAACCGCGCATCGCATCGTCGTCGGCATCGGGTCCGGGCGCCACCTCAGCACCACGCAATTCGTCGAAAGCGCTTGCCGCACCGATTTTTTGGGCCGCACGCAGGGCAGCGACCAGCGTGTCCATGTCGCGGTCATCGCCGAAGTAGTTCGGGTCGACGATCGGCAACACACCGGGATTCGGCCGCGACAGCCGCACGCTGCCGCGGCTGTGCGGCTGCATCACCGAGGCCGCGATCACATAGCCGACCACGCTGCCGTCGTCGCCCGGCAGGCCAATGCCGGTGGAATCGATGAAGAGCACTTGGGCGTCCGGGCCGTCGCCGGCGTGCTCGGTGCGGATCAATCCGATCGCCTCGCCGTGACCGCCACCGCTCGTCGGCATGGGCCGCGGGCAGCTGTATATCACCGGCGCCATGACATGGTCGTGAAGATTGGAACCCACTCCGGGCAGATCGTGCGTGACCCCGACACCGACGTCCCGAAGGTGTTGCGCGGGGCCAACTCCCGACAACATGAGCAACTGTGCAGAGCCGATCGTGCCGGCGGCCAACACCACTTCACCCGCGCTGGCAATCGAAATCGACGTGTCTTCGCCGGTGCTGTACTCCACGCCTGTGCAGCGGCCGCTCTCGAATCGCAGCCGGTACACCGTGCTCTCGGCGACGAAGTCGAGGTTCGGCCGACGCAATGTCGGCAGCAGGTAGGCGTCGGCGGCGCTGAGCCGTTTCCCATCGACGACGTTGAGGAAGGCCGGGCCGAAGCCGACTTCGAGTCCCCCGCTGATGTCAGTCGCCCTGCGGTATCCGCACTGCGCCGCGGCGTCGAGGCCGGCGACCGCGACCGGATGCAGCGGATCGATCTCGGCGACCCGCATCGGCCCGCTATCGCCGCGCAGTGCCGGGTCGCCGCCGGTGGCGGTTTCGCTGCGCTTGAAGTACGGCAGCAGGTCGTCGTATCCCCAGCGCTTGGCACCCACGTGCTCCCAGGCGGCATAGCTGGTCCGATGGCCGCGGACGAACATCATGGCATTCAGCGCCGACGAGCCGCCGATGCACCGCCCCCGGACCAGCCGGATCGACGACCCGGTGGCCGCCTGCATGGTCGTCGAGTCGCCCCAGTCGGCCGGGCCGCCGATCATCGTGGGCCACAACTGCGGAGTGGCACTGGCGGGAGGCGGGGTCGCCCGACCGGCTTCCAGCAGCAATACCCGGACGCCGGGCTGCTCGGTGAGTCGGCTGGCGATGACGCATCCGGCGACGCCCGCGCCAACGACGACGACGTCGTAGCTGCTCGACGGTTTCGATGCTGATGACATGGCGATTCCTTTGCGCAGTCTGGTTGTTACCACTGATAACAAGAAAGACGATATCACTGATTGCTAACGCCGCAACCCCTAATTTGTTATCGTCGGAAACATGGATGGTCAGCGGACCCGGACTCCGGGCGCCGAGTCGGCAGAGAAGGTGCTGGAAGCCGCCGCCGGATTGCTGATGACCGGCGGCGTCGACGCGGTCTCGACCAGGGCCGTCGCGGCGGCGGCGGGCGTGCAGCCGCCGACCATTTACCGGCAATTCGGCGACAAGCAGGGACTACTCGACGCGGTCACCACGTACACGTTGCAGAGCTACCTACAGGACAAGCGACAGGCCGTCCTCACCGACGACCCCATTCAGGACTTACGTGACTCGTGGGACCTGCACGTCGACTTCGGCCTCACCCACCCGGATTGCTACATCCTGGCCTACGTCCAGGCGCGCCCCGGCAGAATGCCGGCGCTGGCGCGCGAGTCGATGGAGATCCTGCATCGGCAGATCGCGAGGATCGGCGACCATGGCCTGCTCAAGATGAGCGTCCAGCGTGCCGCGGAGTTCGTGCACGCCGCGGCGGTGGGCTACGTGCTGGCCCAGATTCGCGTGCCACCCGGGGAACGCGACCCCGAGCTGAACGCGATCATCCGGGAGAACGCCATCGCCGCGGTGGCGACCGACGGCTCGCGCCAGCCGGCCCCGTCGGATCTACCCGGTCGCGCGGTCGCCTTACGAGAAGCGTTGCCGAACAAGGCCAATGGCGTGTTGACCGCGGGCGAAAAGGCCATGATGGCGGAGTGGCTCGATCGCCTGGCCAACCAGGCGGACGGGTAGCTGCTCAGCGAAAAGGACGGAACACCGGCAGAATTCGGTACTTCGCGGTAAAGCTGGCTTCGCGGTATTCGTCGCCGACCTCGCCGTCGTGCGCGATCACCGTGGGCGCGTCGACGGCCGAGAAGCTGAATTCGGGCACCTGCAGCTCGTGGTAGAGCGGGCTGCGCTGCAGCCGACCGAGGGCGAGCGCGGTCAGGATCCTCGTCGTGGCGAACCGGCCACCGGTTTCGAGGATGCGCACGTCGATCAGGCCGTCGTCCATCCGAGTTCGACGGGACGGAGCGAACCCGGTGGGCAGATACAGCGAATTGCCCAGGAAGAACAGCGATGTCAGCAGCGTCTTGTTGTCGTAGCGGATGCGGACGGGTCGATCGTTGCGCAGCGTGTGCAGCATCGCGTAGAAGCCGGCCAGCGGCTTGCCGATGCGTTTCTCCAGCTTCTCGCGCTGCTGCACGAATGCGGGATACGCGCCGATGCTGGCGGTGTTGATCACGATCTGACTTTCGTTGAGGCACACCAGATCAACGCTGGCCACGCTGCCGCGGCGGATCGACTGCACCGTCTTGGCCACGGTGTCGCAACCGATGTCCTTGGCGAAGTGGTTGAACGTTCCGGCGGGGAAGACTGCGAGCGGGAGGCCCGCGTCGATCGCCACCGCCGCGGCGGTCGCCACCGTGCCGTCGCCGCCACCGACCGCGAGCACCTCGGCCCGCGACGCGGCGCTGCGCAGCACCTGCTCGGGCTCGTCGTCGGGACCGAGTTCCACGATCTCGGCCTTCGGCAACTCGGCACGCACCTCGTCGACGACCCGGGCCCCGGTGCCGCTGCCCGACGCCGGATTGACCACGAACACCACGCCGGAGCCGTCCGGCCGTTCCGGCGTCTCGATGCGCAGCGGTTCCGATTGCGGCAGAGCGGTTTCGACGACGGGTGGCACCAGCCGTCCGCCCAGCACGGCGATCCCGGCCCCAATGCCCAACCCCGCGACGACATCACCGGGGTAGTGCGCGCCGGTGGCCACTCGCGACAATCCAACCAATCCGGCCAATAGCGCCAGCCCGAAACCCAGCGGCGGGTTCTCGAGACCCACTCCGACGGCGAACGCGGCGGCGCTGGCCGAGTGCCCGGACGGGAACGAGTTGGACGTCGGGCGGCGGCGGGCTCTTCTGACCACCGGCACCGAGTCGTAGAGCGGCCGCTGGCGCCGGCGGATGCGTTTGGCGACCTGGTTGGTGAACAGGCTTGTGACACCGAGCGTCACGAGTCCACGGGCCGCGCCACGCTGCGCGGCGGGCTTCTTGGTCGCGAACAGCCCGCCGGCAATCACGATCCACAGCTTGGAATGGTCGGCCGCCCGAGTCAGCGGGGGCATGACCGTGTCGAGCAGCGGGGTCGGAGTTTCGGCCACCGCGACGAACAACTCGCGATCGAGGGTGCCCAACCCCCGGGTGATCTGCTTGATCCCGCGTGCGCGTTGCCAGGGCCCCCTGCTCATTCGCTACACCTTAGCGGCGGGACTGATAACAATTGACGGACTATGACCAGGCGGGCGGCAGCGGACTACCACCACAAGTGGCTGGCCAACGCCGAGCGCCTGGGCGTGCCGGCGGCGGTCACCGCCGCGATCGCCACGCGACACGGCATCACGCACGAGAGCTTTCGGGTGTTGGAGAACATGACGGAGCTCAACGACCCGGATGGCAAGTCGTTCTTCCTCATTCCGCCGGGCACCGCCGGCGACGACGCGCGCGCGGCGACGCTGATGACCTACATCCTCAACGCGGGCACCGGTTACGGCGGCCCGACGAACCCGCCGACGGACTTTCCCGAGACGCCGTACACCGCCGACGAGGTGCAGCGGATTGCCGATCGCCAACGGGCGAACAACTGGAGCTACAGCCAGGATGTCGGATTCGTCGACCGCAACGGCGGGCGCCTCGTCACCACCCCCAACGGCATGCTGATGGGGCTGGGCGGCAACCGGATCCAGCGACTGTTCAGCCAGCAGGGCGGCACGGCGTGGGGTGACATCTTCATGGTCAACGTGTCGGTGGACGTCGACGACTCGACCGGCCCCGCGCGGCGGCTGCGCCAGATCGTCGAGTCCGGGCACGCGTGGTACACCGAAAAGCAATCTCGTGCTCGACCGGGGTGCTGCACCACGAGGAGCTGCACTCCCAGCAGTGGGCCGAGAAAGGCCACTCCCGCATGATCACAGCTTACTTATGGGAGGCGTTGCGCGACAGGGTCTTTGGCAAGACCAACCGCCTCGAAGCGCAGGCCGGCCTGGCCGATGGCGGCTACCGGTAGCTTTCGCCCCCGCTATAGCGCCTTAATTCCGTTGTGCAGCACCATCAAACCGATCAAGAGCAGGATGGCCGCCATCAGTGCGGCGTTGTTCTTCTCCATCCATTCTTTGATCTTTTCCATGGTGTTGTCGAGCCGGCTGCCCGCGGCCGCGTAGGCCAGGATGGGGACCGCGACCGTCGACGCGGACACGGCGACGAAGACGATTCCGGCCGATAGTTTGTCGGCGTCGTGGAGGTCAGCGGTACCGATGGCCAGGCCGGCTGCCAGACACATCAGCAGCACCTCGACCCGGACCACCGTCAGCACCAGTCCGGTGATGGCCGCACGCCGGGGGCGCATTGTGGAGAAGGAACGCATCCAGGCCGGCGACTCGGTGTGCCCGCGGCGCGTCACCCACCGGTAGATGCCGAACAGGATCAGCGCGGACCCGAGCACCACCCGCAGCCAGGCCACCCACGCCGGTGGCGATTTATGCATACCGTCCAGCGCGCCGGAGCCCTCGACGAAAAGCACGGTCTGCGCCACCAAGCCGAACAGCCAACCCCCGAGGAAGGCCAGCCCGGCCGGCCGCGCGCGCGCGGCGCGTGCAGCACGAGGACGGCCGGGATGATCGACAGCGGCGAGACGGCGATAACAAGAGCCAGCGGAATGGAGCGTGCCTAACAGCGAGCTCCAGCTTCCTGCCACGGGCAGCAATCCTTTCATCGACATCGTCACGGTGCCACCGAACCAGCCGCGCTCACTGTCCGGGCCGTCGCCGAAACACCGCCGGGTGGTTGTATGTGATTGCAGCGCGACGGGGAAAACACTAGGGGAAGATCACGTGGCTCGGATTCACCTTGGGCACATTTTTCACCTTGCCGGCTCTCTCCGCTGTGTCCGAAGCCGTCCATGCCTTGGTGTCCATCCCCGAAGGCGCGTTGGTGGTCGAGGACGACGGCAAGATCGCATTCTGCGGTGACCGCGCCGGAGTTCCCCCTGAAGTACCGGTCCACCCCCGTGAGCGATCACCGGCCCGGGTTTCTGCTGCCGGGCTTCGTCGATACCCATGTTCATTTCCCCGCAGACCTTCGCGGGCGACTCGTACAACGGTGGGCAGCTGCTGGAGTGGCTGAACCACTGCATCTATCCCGCGGAGGCGCGCTTCGCCGACCGCAACTTCGCGCGCCGGGCGGCCGTCGAGTTCTGCGATCGGCGCATCGCGAGCGAGGGACCACGGCCGCCATGGTGTTCGGATCCCCCTTTCCCGACGCGCAGGACGCGTTGTTCGCCGAGACGGCACGCCGCGGGCTGCGGATCGTCAGCGGCCGCGGCATCCAGACCGTCGGACCGCAGGCCGCCAAGCCGTTGATGACGTCGGAAGACGACGCGATCCGGCTGGCCCGCGAAGAGATCAACAAGTGGCACGCCGCCGACACCGGCAACGTGAAGACCGCCCGGCTGCACGTGGCGCTGGTACCGCGATTCGCGATCGCCGTCACCGCGCAGACCCTGAAAAGGCTTGGCGAACTGTATGATTCGGTGCGAGATCGGGGGCGTCTACTTTCACACGCACCTCAACGAGAACAACCGCCCGGACACCGGCGAAGTCGACCAGACCAAGCAGATCTACCAGGTCGACTCGTACCTGGACACCTATGACGGCAAGTTCCTGCCCGGCTCGAAAGTCGGCGGGGCCGAGCATGCTCGGGGCGGCGCAGCGTGATGGCGCACGCGGTGCACTGCCAGGACGCCGAACTGCAGCGGATGTCGGAGACGGGCACGTCGATCAGCGCACTGCCCGGGTGTCGCAACAGTTCCTCGGGTCCGAGGCACCATGCCGTGGCTCCGCACGGTCGCTTCCGGGGTAAACATCGCTGCCCGGAACGGATTTTCGGCGGCGGCGACGAGTGGCCGATTCCTCAGGTGCTTGCGACGGCCTTCAAGGTGCACATCTCCGAACCGGGCGACGCAGGCGTGTCGATGCACCCGGCCGAGATGCTCTTCATCGGAACGCTGGGTGGCGCGCGCGCCCTCGACATGGAGGACCGGTTCGGCAACCTTCGACGTCGGCAAGGAGGTCCGACTTCGTCGTCATCGACCCGAACCCGCACCCCGGCGCTCAAGGCCGTGATCACCGACGGCGTGCGATCCGACGACCCGGCCATGGCCCGCGACCAGACGCTGTTCGGCTTGCTGATGCGTACGCGTGAGACGTCCGTCGCCCGCCACCTACGTGCAGGGCCGCCGGCTGTAACCCCGAGCGCGCCTAGCCCTTTCGGCGCAGCGTCCAGGCCGGTATCCAGTGCGTCACGGTTTTCTGCTTGGACCCGTACACGATTGGATAGGTCACCAGCCCCCCACCAGTCGCCCTGCTCGCACAGGCCCCAGCAGCTCAGCCACCCCTCAACGACTTTGTGCAGCTGTAGCCCGTTGGGCTGGTACCGGCCGGAGCGATGCGGCTCGCGCGGAAATATCACCGTCAGATCGATCAGCACCGCGATCGGCGGACGCACCACCCGGAACGGATCGCGCAGCGGCTGCCCGTTGTACCCGATCGACGCCAGCGGCCTCATTGTTCGATCATACGTTCGAATTGTGAAGGTCTGGTTGCGTCCAGTCAATTGCCCTCGGCTGCCCCAGCAAATCGATATAGTTCGCCTCGCAAGGGATCACGACAACAGGGGAGATCCGCATGAAGACGGTTATCGCTGCCGGTCTACTGGCGTTTGGCGGGCTGATGACCACCGCGGTGGGCGTGGCCAATGCCGACGAGGTTCAGGTCGAGGGTTCCTACTCAACCCTGGCCGCGTGCGAAGTCGACGGCCCACATGTCGAGATCACCACGAACAACCACCTGTACACCCACTGGGACTGCCGCCAGCACGCCGACGGTCTGTACTACCTGTACCTGACCAACTAGCGGGCGCGCCCGGGGAGAGCCCGGGTTTGCTTCTGGCACCATAACGGTGTGTCAGGGCGTCGCGTGCTGGACCCGCTGATCGTCGGCGTACTGGCCACCGCGGTAAGTCTGGCCGGCGCCGGACGCCCCTCCTTCTGGTACGACGAGGCCGCGACCATTTCGGCCGCCTACAGTCGATCCCTGCGCCAGCTGTGGCAGATGCTCAGCAACGTCGACGCCGTCCATGGCCTGTACTACCTGCTGATGCATGGCTGGTTCCAGCTCGTCGCGCCTACCGAGTTCTGGTCCCGTGCGCCCAGCGGTCTGGCCGTCGGGGGCGCCGCCGCCGGAATCGTGGTGCTGGGCAACCAATTCTCCACTCGCACCGTGGCGCTGGCCGCCGGGGTCATCTGCGCGGTGCTGCCGCGTTCGACGTGGGCGGGCATCGAAGCTCGTCCCTACGCCATGTCGATGATGGCCGCGGCGTGGCTGACCGTCCTGTTCGTCTATGCGACGCGTCGCAACAAAGCCTGGGTTTGGGCGGCTTACGGTGTCGCTCAGGCGGTTTCGATCGTGCTCGATGTGTATCTGGTGCTGCTGTTGCTGGTGCACTTCGCGTTTGTCTGCGCCTTCCTGCGCAGGCGAACGGTGCTGACCGGCTTTGTCGTCGCGTCGGCTCTGGCGAGTTGTGCCGTCGCGCCATTCCTGTTGGTGGCCGCGGGTCAGGTGCATCAGATCAGTTGGGTCGCGCCGATCGGGCACCGAACGATCGAGGACGTGACGGTTCAGCAGTACTTCGAGCGGAGCCCACCTTTCGCGGTGCTCTCCGCACTGGTGATCGCGGCGGCCATTGCCGTGTGGCGCTGGACGTCGGTGAAACTCGTTGCGGCAGATACGCAACTGCTGACCTTGGCGGCCGCCTGGCTGCTGATACCGACCGCCCTGATCGTGGCCTGGTCGGCGTGGCTGCACCCGATTTACACGCCGCGCTATCTGTGCTTCACCGCGCCCGCGATCGCGCTGATCCTGGGCGTCTGCGTTGGCGCGCTGGCGGCCAAACCGTGGGTGGCAACGGTGATCGTTACCGCATTTGCCGTCGCCGCGGCGCCGAATTACCTATGGGTGCAACATAACCCGTATGCCAAGTACGGAATGGACTACAGCCAGGTGGCGGATCTGATCACCGCCCAGGCGGCGCCGGGTGATTGCCTGCTGATAAACGACACTGTGACGTTTATGCCCGCACCGATGCGACCCTCTGCTGGCGGCGCGCCCCGATGCCTACCGCAAGCTGGTCGATCTCACCCTGTGGCAACGGGCGACGGACCGCCGGGATGTCTTCGACACCAACCTGATTTCTGAGGTCGTCGCGCAACCGCTGAGCCATTGTGGGGTCGTGTGGATCATCACCCAGGCCGACGAGTCGATGCCCGCCCACGAGCAGGGCACGGCGATTCCGCCCGGCCCGCGCTACGGCGCGACACCCGCCTTCGCGGTCCCGCACGACCTCGGTCTCCGGCTGGTCGAGCGCTGGCAGTTCAACCTTGTTCAGGTGTTCAAAGCGCAGCGATAGCTACCAGATACGGATGTAGTCAACCAGCATGGACGCCGGGAAGACACCCGCGGCCGGATCACCGGCGCCGACGCCGCCGACCGCCAGCGTGAACATCGGCGTCATCCAATAGCCGGGAATGTTGAACGGCCACCGCATATCCTCGGGCGGGTTGCCGGCCACGTGAATGGGCTTGTTAGGCACCTTGAAGTACTCGGACCCATCTCGCGAAAACTCGAATCCCTTTTCGCCCCAATGCATCCGCCAGGTGTGCCAGTCACCGTTCGACCAGGCCGGGAATCGACTTGCCTTCCCAGGTCTTTCCGTTGGACCGCCGCGTGGACCGTGGTCCCCGGGGCCCATTGGCCATTACCGTACCACTCGAAAATGTCGACCTCGCCGTCCGAGCAACGGGTCCTCGTTGACTCCCCAGAACGACGGCCACAGGCCGGGGTCAGGCAGTCGAGCTTGATCTTTGCTTCCCAGGTCTGGTTGATCATGCTGCGGAAGTTTCCGCGCAGCTTGCCGCTGTAGTAGGTGTTGGCCAGGAAATCATGGGTGGCGCGCAGGACGAGGTTGGAGTGGCCGTCCTGGAACACGTTTTGGGGGTCGGCCCGGTAGATCCCCTCGAGCCGGTGGGAAGACGGTCGTCCTGCCAGGTCTGGATCGTCTCACTTGCCCGGGTCGGGAGGAGGAGCCCCTGCGGGCCCGTCGAACTCGTCGGAAAAGATGTACGGGCCCACCCGGCCCGGCGGCCGGCGCGGCCGGTGATGCCGGGGCAGCCAGGGCTTCCGGGAGGGGCGTCGACGCCGCCGCCGCCAGCATGCCGAGCCCGGTCGTCAACAACATGCGGCGACGATCCATATGCACAACCACCCATCGCTCATGGCCGGAGTTCCGACGCGGCACGGTCCCCCCGGCCAACTCCCGCAAACGGGTGTTATACAACCATGCGCGACGACGGCGTGCATCCCGCACCCGGGGCTTAGAACACGCGCACCCAATCGACCAGCATCTCCGCGGATAGGCGCCCGACGCGGGGTCGCCGCCGCCCGAACCGCCGACCGCGAGGTTGAGCATCGGAAACAGCGTGTAGCCGACGTCGTTGAACGGCCACATCCGGATCGGATCGTGGACATCCTGGATGCCGGTCGCCGGAACGGTGAAGTACCGGTTCGGCGCCTTCGGCAAAGTCTTCCCAGAAATACATGCCGCCCGGATTCCACGTCACGCGCCAGGTGTGCCACCCGCCGTCGACCGCGATCGGGTGGGTCTCGAATGCCGTGCCGTCCGGGTTCGCGGTGCACGGTGGTACCCCGAGGGCCACTGCCCGTTGCCGTACCACTCCATCAGGTCGACTTCCCCGCTGCGACCGGGATCGTCATTGGACAACCACCAGGCGGGCCAGCAACCCCCGGTGAGGCAGTTGAGTTTGATGCGGGCTTCCCAGGTCGTCCCGATGCCGCCCCGCCAGGTGCCGCTCACCAGGCCGCCGAAGTAGTTGCCGCCGTCCCGGGTGGCGCGCAGCACCAGGTTGGATTTGCCGTCGACGAACACGTTTTGCCGGCTGTCGCGGTACTGCCCCCAAAACTCCGGGCCGGTCGAATCCGGTCGGGTTATGGATCGGTGTACGTTGGCTCGCCACAACCCATTTCGACGAATCGGGCGCCGAGCCGGCCGGACCGTCGAACTCGTCGTGAAACAGGTACGACCCCGCCCGCGCGGGCGCGCGGCGCCGGCCTTCGCGGCGGGGACCGTCGCGGCCAGGGCACCGAATCCGGCCAGCATCATCATCCGGCGACGATCCACACCTGGCATTCGCAAACCGCTTTCGGTTCAAGGGGTGCCCGCAGCATAAAGCAGTTCTTTGAGCTGACTTTGCTGCTCGGCGGCGAGCCGGGTCAGAATTCGCTGTTCGGCCACCGCCACCGCGGCATCCGCGCGCTTCAGCAGAGCTTTGCCGCGCCGGGTCAGCCGGGGCCGGCATCGCACGCCCGGCCGATGCCGACGCCGCACCGGCTGCACGCGCCGCGGTCCTCGAGGGCATGCAGCACCTGGTTGGCCGCCTGCGCGGAGACGTTGGTGCCGCGGGCCAACTCCGCACTCGTGAGCCCGGGATGGTTGGCCAAGATCCGCATGCACACGAATTCGGGCAGGCCGAGTCCCAGCGGCTTCAGCTCCCCGGCGACCTGGGGCCGCAACGACGCCATCACTCGGTACAAACAGGAAACCCAAAGGCTGGTCATGGAAGCACTCATGTTCACATGCTGCCATGTGCCACAACGTTCATCGCACCGAACCATCAACTTTGTTGACATTGCCACAGTCGGTGGTATCAAGGAGCTTGATGGTTCGATAACGAAAGGAACGACAAGGATGTCTGGTGACGGATTCTTCGGTGGCCCCGGTGGTTTCGGGGGCGGTTTTCGGTGGTCCCGGCTTCGGCGGCCCCGGTTTCGGTGGCTTCGGTTTCGGTGGCGGCCCCGGCGGTTTCGGGAGGCGGTTGGGGCAAACACGGCTGGGGGTCATGGGCTGGTCCCCGGCGGTTTCGGTGGGGAGGCTTCGGCCCGGGCGGTCGCCCGCCGCTCAAGCGCGCGCGGCCTTTGTCACGGCGGCGCTGCTGCTCGACGGGCCGGCCGATGCCGCGCAGGTCATCCAGCGGGTATTCCGACGCGACCGACGGGCGCGATCACTCCTCCGCAGGGAAATCGCCCGAGCTGGCGATCGGTCTGCTCGCCGGCCGTGGCGTGGTGACGGTCGACAACGGCGTGGCGACGCTGACCGAACTCGGCAACAACCTGCTGAAGTGGCGTGGCGTCAGTAGCGGAGACCCGCGCATGCCTTCCTGGCGCGCGCGGGTCAGTTCGGCGACGTGTTCAAGATCCGCAGGGAACTGTTCGAGATCGCCGGCCTGGCGCGGCACGATCACCTGGACGGGCACCGACGAGCAGAAGCAACAGCTCGCGCCGCGGCACGCACCAAGGTTCTCGAGGCGCTGCGCGAGGCCAAGAAGACGCTGCATCGCGTTCTCGGCGAGGAGTAGCGGGCGACTGCGTGGCCCCGGCGTTCGCCGAGCGCCCGGCTGGCCGCACCCTGGGACGCGAGTGCCCGGCCGGCCGGGCACTCGCCTCAGGCGCCGGCAACCGTTAGGCCGTGGGCTCGCTGATCTTGACCAAGGTCTTGCCGATGTTGGCCCCGGTGAACAACCCGTTGAGGGGCGTCCACGCACGACTCGATGCGCCTGAAAAACGGTCTGGCGGTGGGCAAGCCGCCCCTCGTCCCCCCACTTGCGCAGCGCCGCGTGAGCCTCGTCGAAGCGGCCCCATTGGTCGAGGGCGTTGAACCCCTGCATCCGCGCGGTCTTCGACAGCAAGTTCACGTAATTGGCCGGGCCCGGGTGATCGCCGGTCAGGTAGCTGGAGATGACGCCGCAGAGCACGACACGTGCGTTGTTGGCGAGCCGGCCGAGTACCGCGTTGAGGATCGATCCGCCGACGTTGTCGAAGTAGACGTCGACACGTTTCGGGCAATGCTGCTTGAGTGCGGCGGGAATGTCGTCGTTCTTGTAGTCGATGCACGCGTCGAACCCGAAGTCCTCGACCACCGCCCGGCATTTCTCCGGCCCGCCCGCGATGCCCACCACCCGGGCGCCGGCGATCTTGGCTATCTGCCCGGCGATCGACCCGGTGGCGCCCGCCGCCGCCGAGACCACCACCGTCTCACCGGGCTGGGGCATGCCGACGTCAACCATGCCGATGTAGGCGGTCGCACCGGTCGGGCCGTACACCGACATGATCGCCAGCTGGTCGTCCTCCCCCGGGACCGGTGTGCTGAACACATCGTCGCGGATGATCACGTACTCCTGGAAACCGGTCAGCGTGGTGACCACGTCTCCGACAGCAAAGGCATCACACCGCGTCTGAAACCACCTCCCCGATCCCGGCGGCGCGGATCACCTCGCCGAGCTGCACCGGCGGCAGATAGCTCGGCTGGTCGTTCAGCCAGGTCCGCACCGCCGCGTCCAGCCCCACATAGGTGGTTCGCAGCAGCGCCTCGCCCTCGGCGGGCTCGGGTGCGGGCCGGGTAATCAGCTCGGTGTCTTCGGGCGAAACCAGCCCGGTCGGGCGGCGTCGCAACAGGATCTGGCGATTCGGCAAGTCGGGCACGCTGCTGAAACTACCCATTAGACGCCGTCTGGTGGGAGCATCTGTCCATGGAATCCCAGGACGACCCGGAAAAAACGGATCCGGGACCTCGAGCGCCCGCTGGCCGAGACCGCGCGCGCTTCCGAATTGGGCGGCACCCCGCAGGGCGGCCACGCGTACCCGCCGCCGCCGCCCGGCCCGGTGCCACCTCCGCAGTACGGCTCGGTGCCACCGCCACCGCCCATGTACAACTACGGCGGCCCCTACGGCGGGCCATCGCCGAAGTCTTCGGGCAACCGCCTGTGGTGGATCGTGGGAACCATCATCGTCATTGGTGTGCTGGCGCTCGCGGGCGGCATCGCAGCCTTTGCCGCACACCAGATTTCCGGTGTCCGGTCGATCATCAATTCGGAGATCTCGACCACTCCGAGCACGTCGTCGCGAGTGACGACGTCGCCCCGGACAACCACGCGCAGCCCCAGGTCATCGACCAGCGCACCGTCCACGACCTCGACGTCGGCGCTGCCGCCGCAGGGCGCGCCGCTCGACATCTCCGGCATCGACGAGAACAAGACGGTCGCGTGCAACGACAACGTGGTCACCGTCAGCGGGATCAACAACACGATCGTGATCACCGGTCACTGTGCCAGCCTGACGGTCTCCGGCATGAAGAACTCGGTCACCGTCGATGCCTCCGACTCCATCGACGCGTCGGGCATGAACAACCGGGTGACGTTTCACTCGGGCTCGCCGAAGATCTCCAACTCCGGGGTCGACAACGTCGTCGCGCAAGGCTGAGGCGTCAGTCGGCGGCCATCGCGTCGGCCTGGGCCACGTAGCCCTCGAACCCGACGTCTTGCGCTCTGGCCCGAAAGCGTTGCAGGAGTTGCCGATAGCCGGACTCGTCACCGCGGACCCGGGCCAGCAGCGCCCGCAGCCGTAACACCGGAATTTCGTGCAGCACGAATCCCGGCTCGACCGGCACATCCGCGAGTCTGTCGATCGCGTGCTGCGCGGCGTCGACGTCGCCGGGGCCGCCCCGCGCCAGCAGTGTCTCGACGAGCGCTGTGGTGGCGGGTGCCCGGAACATCATTGTCCCGGCTTCGAACTGGGCGTTGAGGATCCGGGAAACCAGGTCGATCGCGCCGTCGAGATCGCCGGCGCGGGCCCGCCCGCGGGCGATTTCGGCGTCGGTCATGCGTCGAATCGCCACGATCAGCTTCTCGTCGACGAGCATCTCGCGAGCCTTCGCCAGATATTCGAAGCCCTCCCCCGCACTTTGGCCATCGGAGCGGATCAGCGCGGTCGCCCGATTCACCAGCGCGTACGCCAAAGCGGCGTTGTCTCCGGAACGGCGGGCGATGTTCAGCGACTCGCTCGTCTGCTTCACGTCTTCGGCGGTGGGCAGCACCGCGCCGTTCTGCACCGCGGCCGCATATTTGTACAGCTGCGCGAACGGGTGGGTGGTCGGGTCGAACGACCGGGCCATCGCGATGCCCTCTTCGAGATCCTGTCGCCAACCCGGGCGGCCCAAAAACATTCCGGCCGCGCCCTTTAACGTGATCGCCCAAGCCAGCGGGGAGCCGATCACGAAGTTGCCCATCGTGGGATCACCGTGTGCGACGTCGATGATCCGCTGGGCCAGCTGCAGGCATTCGGTCGCCTCGCCGACCTCCCACTTGGCCTGGGCGGCGGCATAGAACAGCCCGGCCGTCATCGCCGGATCGCCGATCGAGTCGACGAGCGTGGCGAACTCCGTCGCCATGGCGGCCGCCTCGCGGTGCTGGGAGTTGAACGTCAGCGTGGTGAGGTGGCCCGCCATGCCGACGGCCAACGACCGCTTGTCGCCGGCCTGCGTGGTGAGGGCGCGCAATTCGTCGAATCCGGTCTCGTCCGGTGTACCACCAACCTGAAAAACACTGCCGCACAACAGTGCTCGCGGTGTGATACGCATGGCCAGCCGGTCCGGGTGATCGTCGGGGAGCCGGTCGGCGAATCGCTCGGCCTGTTGCCAACTGGCCCGGGCGGCGCGGATATCCCGCCCGCCATACCAAGTCCCGGCCTGCATGTACCACTCGTAGGCTTCGCGCAAATCACCGGCCGCCCCGTACTGGGTGGCGACGATCGAGGCCTCCTGACCGGTGAACTCGCCGTAGGTGCGCTGCAACACCGCCGCCACCCGCCGATGCAATTCGGCTCTGCCGGAAATCAATTGAGATTCATAGGCCACCGCCTGAATCAGCGGATGGCAGAACGCATACGTCTCGTGCGGTGTGAAGCCGACCTGTTCGACGAGTGCCGCCTGGACCAGTGGCGCCAAGTCGACGGCCCCCAGCAGACACTTCAGCAGCTCGGTGTCGAACTGTGCGCCGATGACCGCCGCGGCGTTCAGGGTGCGCTTCGCCGTCGCGCTCAGCCGGTCGATGCGTGCCCCGATGATGCCCTGCAGGCTTGCCGGAACATGGATTTCGCGCACTTCGTGCACACACACGTAGGCGCCCGCCGCGCCCTCGAGCTCGCCCCGCTCGGCGAGATCGCGCACGATCTCCTCGGCAGCGAACGGCACGCCGGCGGCGCGGTCGGCGATCACCGTCGACAAGCCGGCCACCGAAGGATCCGCCCCCAGCAGCTCGTTGATCAATTCTTTGATATGCGAATCACACAGTGGCGCAAGTGAAAACGGATGGGCGCCCGGGATCCTGGACAGGGGCCCGGAGTATTCGGGCCGATAGACGACGAGCAGCGCCGCACGCATGCCGGGCACCGCCGCCGCGAATTCGGCGAGCAGCGATTCGCTCACGCTGTCGATCCACTGGGCATCGTCGACTACGTAAAGCGCGGCCCCGGGCCGAGCCAGCGAAATGGTGTTGATCAGGTCCACCAACCGGCGGCGCCGCGCGTCCGGGGTGATGTCCGGGCAGGGCATATCCGGGTCGCGGATGCCGAGCAGGTCGTCGAGCAGCACCAGATCCTCGGCGCTCGCCTCGGGGATTTCGGCGCGCACCCGCGCCCGCGCCACCTCCAGTGTGAGGCCGCCGAGACCGAAGACCGCGCGCAAGAGCCGCGAGACCACGTGGAACGGGACCTCGCGGGTATGGGATTCGCAATACGTGACGAACACTTCGACACCGCCGCTACGTGCTGTCGCCAGCGTCTCACGCATCAGCCTGGTCTTGCCCACGCCCGGGCGACCGGTCACCGTGATCACGGTTCCCTCGCCGCCCGCGGCCCGGTCCAGCAACTCCGCGACGGCGTCCTTCTCGCTCTGGCGTCCAACCAGCCGGGACTGCTGGCGTGGCTTGCGACGTCCGGCATCGACGCTCAGCAGGCGCCGCGCCGGCACCGTGGTGGCGAAGCCCTTGATGTGCACGGTCTCGGGCTCACCCAGCACCGCGCGGTCCTCGACGAGCCGTGCCGTCGATTCGCTGAGCATGACACCGCCGGGCGGCGCCACCGTTTCCATCCGCTGGGCCATGCCCACCTGTTCGCCGACCGCGGTGTACCCGAGATGGGTCGCGCCGACCTCGCCGGTGATCACCTGACCGGAATTCAGCCCGACCCGTAGCCGCAGGTCGATCCCGTCGCGGCGGCCCACCTCGACCGCCAGCTTGCGGACCCCCTCTTGGATCTCCAGTGCCGCGAGACAGGCGCGAAAAGCATGATCCTCCAACGTGATTGGCGCTCCAAACAGCGCCATAATGCCGTCGCCGGTGAACTTGTCGACGGTGCCGCCGTAGCGCTGGACCACGGTTGCGGACTGATCGACGAGCTCGGTCATCACCTCGCGCAGGCGTTCGGGGCCCAACGCCGCGGCGATGTCCATCGACCGCACCACGTCGGCGAAAAGAACGGTCACCTGCTTGTATTCGGCGGTCTCGACCGCGGGCGCCAGTGGAGCGCCGCAGGCATCGCAGAAGCGGGCACCCTGGCGCGGCTCCGAGCCGCACACCTGGCACACCGGCGATGCTGGCGTCACGTCTGAAACCCTAGGCGGAATCCCTGCTAGTGGGAACGCCCCGGAATCGGCAACCTACGTTTGCTCTTCCGCATCGTCGTCGAGGACGCTGACCGCGATGCCGTATGGCAGGAAGCGCACCTTGCGCTTGGGGTCGACATTGTTCTTGTTGGCCCGCAGCGCGTCGAGCTCGCTGGCGTACACCTGTTCGACGCGAGCGTCGCCCGCGGCGTCCACGGTGTAGATCGCCCAGACGCCGTCGCCGGCCTCACCCGCGGTTTCCGGCCCGGAACGGGACCGCCGCGACAGGTCGTCGAAGAACGCCGAAAAGCCCGTCCGCGCGCCCGGAGCGGCGGCGAACCTGCCGATCCGCTCGAACACGTCGCGCAGCCCCTCGCTGCCTTCCCTGATCACCCGGTCGAACTCCTCGGGATCAAATCCGAATGCACCGTGCTCGCCCACGCGGCCTCCTAGCAGCTCGTAGCGTTAACGCCCAGTGTGCGCCCGCGCGCGGTGATCCGCCACGGAGTTTGCTCCAAGCCGAACGCCACCGCTAATAGCCGGGGCCCAGGAACGGGTTCTGCGAGTACCCGCCACCGCTGGGGGGATAGCCGCCCCCGTACCCGCCGCCCGGATACTGCCCCGGGTATTGCTGGGCCGGGTATTGCGGAGCCGCCGGTACCTGGCTGGCCGGCACCTGGATCGGGATCGGCACCGGTAGCAGCGGAACGTGGATCCACTGCGTGGTCATCGGCACCGTTGTCGACGTAGGCGGCGGCGGAGGCGGAGGCGTCGTTTCGGGTGGCGGCGGTGGCGGTGTCGTCGTCGGCGTGGTCATCACCGGCGACGGCGGCTGAGTCGTCTGCGGCGGACGCGGATGCGGATGCGTGACGACCGGCGGCGGCTCGGCGGTCACCACCGGTGGCGGTGGCGGCGGCGGCTCAGGCGACGGTGGAGGTTCCGGCGGTGGCGGCGGAGGCGGCACCGACGACGGCACCGGCGCAGCGCTCGGGGGAGGCGGCACCGCCGTAGGAGGCGGCGGAACCGGGCTGGGCACCAGCGTGCTGGCCGGCGGCGGCGGCACGGGTGCGACGGAGGGCGGTGGGGGCGCCTGACGGTTTTCGATCCCGGTCAACGTGTACGCCACGCCGCCGATCGCGGTCATCGCCACCAGTGCGAACATGCCGACGACCAACTGCGACAACCGCACCCGACGCCATGCGCGTTCCCGGGGTGGGTCGATCACGTTCAGGCGCATCGACCAGCCACCGGGGTTGCTGTCCTCGTCGAAGGCCTCGGGCGTATAGGGCACCCGGATATCGCCGGGGTATTCCGTTTGCGACCAAGCCAACTCGCGATCGGTGAGCGCTTCCTCGTCGATCACCAACAGGTCACCGGCGGGCAGCTCGATGATGTCGTTGCCCGACGACGCGGTGAGCAAGCCGATGGACGTGCGGGTGCGTAGGTCGCGTTCTTCGCCGCGCGCGGCCAGCAGCAGCGCGCCGGCAGCGGCCGCGAATGCGGGTTGCACCGGTGACACCACCGGTCGGCGGCTGTGCACCGAAAGGCGTTCGTTGACAAGCGGAATGCTGGCGCCACCGCCGACGGTGACCACCGCGGAAAGGTCGCTCCAGCTCTTGCGGTGCCGGGACAGCATGTCGTCGAACGCGTAGATGAGGCCGGTGAGCCGATCCTGGATCAGGTCGCCCAGCTCGTCCCGGGTGAACTTCATGGTGGCCCGGCGCCCACCGAGTTCGGCCGCGAATTCCGTTGCGCGTTCGGTGGATAGCTGCTCTTTGGCGTTGCGGCACTGCTCCCGGAGCCGGGCCAGTTGTCCGACCGCGGCGGTGCTGGCCGGGTCGATACCGCTGCCGTGTCCCAGCTCCTCGAACACGCAGAGCAATAACGCCGCGTCGATCTCATCGCCGGAGAAGTCGGTGTAACGCATTGTGGCGCTGAGCGGTTTGAGATCGCCCGCGAGGTCTACCAGGGTGGCCGAGGTACCCGAGCCGCCGAAATCGAGCAATCCGACGACGCCGGTTGCGGCAAGGCATAGTTCGGCGTTCACCGCGGTCACCGATGCGATCGCGTCCGAGACCAGGCGCGGTGCCATACCGCTTCGCACGAAGCCCAGGTGCGTGCGCAGTGCGTTGCGTAATGCCTGGCCGGTACCGGGTTTCCAGTGTGACGGAACGGCGATCGAGATCTCCGAGGAACCCGCGTCCGCGCCGGCCGCCAGCACCATCGCGTCCAGTGCCTCGACCATCAACAGGTCGGGGTCATGAGCCGAGCCATCGCCGGACACCAGCGCCACCGAGTCGCCGACGCGGTCGACGAACCCGCTCATCAACATGCCGGGCTCAGTAAGGGCCGGGTTCTCTTCGGGTAGACCAACTTTGGGCGCGCAGTGCGGGTACAGCGTTAGTACTGCTCGACGTGAAACCGGTGGGTTTCCGTCACGCGCTGCGACCAGGTTGGTGGTTCCGATCGACAACCCAAGTGGGTCGTACATAGAGCGAATACTTTCGTCTATAGGGGTCGGTGGCCAGCGTTAACGATAGCCGCGGACACGCGGAAAGCCGATGGCTTGCAATGCCATTGGTACCGCCCCGATGCTATTGCGTCACCGAAGCGGTACTAAAAACCCCTTGACAAACGCCGCTTCGTCACACGACGGTGAGCGGCAGCGAACGCCGCGGCTCGAAGACCCACGACGCTCCGCCACTGAACTTGACCACTTCCACCTCAGGTAGTTCCGCTGCGGTGGCGTCGGTTTCGGTGAACCCTGCGGTCCAGTCGGTGGCCGTCCCGCTAACACGCACCTCGATATGCGGATCTACCGCCGTCGCGATCGCCTGCAGCGGCTGCACAGAGTCCGTCGAGCACAACGTGATCCACGAACCGTCGTCATGGGCCGGCGACCGATGCACGGCCAGCCGGTTGGCCTCGATATCGGCCGACACGTAACCCACCGGGTTCAGCAGCGGGTGCAATTCCAGCACTCGCAGCACACCTTCGGGTCCGCCCGGCAATTTCAGTGCCTTGTGAATGCGTTCGGCGGCCACGCCGGCGATGCCAATCAAACCCTTGGTGCACACCGAGATGGCCTCGGCCTCGTCGGCGGCACGCGCCCGCACCGCGATCGCGAACGACAGATAGAGCAGGTGCATCTGCAGGCAGACCTCGTCGGCCATTCTGACCAGAGCCGAATGCGAGAAGGCAGCAAAGTCGAAATCGGACAGCAAGGCGCCGGAGTAGTCGGCCTGCCCCTCGTCGGACGGGTCGATCGCCGCGAGTTCCCATGTAGCGGCGCGGGTTTGGCGAACGATGTCGAGCGCCGGAATCCCGTGAACTTCGGGGTACGAGTCGTCGATTTTGACGGTCCACGCGCAGTGCGGATTCCGGCCGGCCGGCGTCCGCGGCGGGCGGTGGATCGGGCGCACCTGAGCGCGGGCGTTGGTGGCCACCGCGGTTGCATCGAAGGTCGGGTCCTCGATGGTGTGGCACATCCCGAACACGTACTGCTCGCCCATCGGCTCGACATCGAGCAGGGCGCCGCAGTGGTCGAGGTGGAATTCGCCGTTCCACCGGTCGTGCACGGTGTAGCGGAAATCCATGAATTGCGGCGGGGCGCCGATGTCGAGCTGCAGACCCTTGAAGATCGTCACCACGTCGACGCCCTCGTACTTGAGGGCCTGTTGCATGCGCCTGGTGTAGATGGGGCTGGCGCCCGCCCACTCCTCGATGGCGATCTGCACCATCTCGTCGCGGCCGAACGAGGATATGCACCAAGCCATTCCGGATCGGTCGATCAGCTGCCCGATCAGCAGCAGTTCGGGAACCAGAACGGCCAGCTGGTCACGGGACAACTGTGCGTATCGCGAGGGGCTGCTCACGCTATAAAAATAGACTCGACTATGTTATAAAGTCAACAATGTCCATTGTCGCAGGCCAGACGCCGGGGCGCTCCGCCAGCCCGACCCGGCGCACCAGTGCGCCGCGCAAACGGGGCGACGACACCCGGGCGAAGATCATCGACGAGACGGTCCGCTGCATCCAGGAGGAAGGCTTCGCGGCGGCGACCGCCAAGCATGTGGCCGAACGCGCCGGCGTCACGTGGGGCGTCATCCAATATCACTTCGGCGACCGCAACGGCCTGCTGATGGCCGTCGTCGACGACGGCGTAGACCGGCTGATCGAGAGCCTGTCGTCGGCGGACGTCAGCGAGCTGCCGCCGCAACAGCGCATCGAGGTCGTGATCGACACCGCGTGGAGTTGCTACAGCAGTCCGACGTCGCTGGCCGCGTTCGAGATCCTGCGGGCGACCCGCGGCAGCCTGGGCGATTCGTCCCGTCGGCACCTGCTCGAGATGAACTCCGCGATCGCCCAGCTCGGTCGGCTGATCACCACGGATCCGGCAAATGCCGGTGTGGCCGAGGTAATTTGGGCCACACTACGGGGTGTGGTGCTGGCCCAGATGGTCACCGGGACCACCATCGATTGGAGCCTGGAACGACGAGCCCTGATCGACATGGTCACCCGTGTGCTGCAATGACACGACCGGCCCGGACAGGCCCCCGCGACACTTAAACCACGCACACGACACGCGGTACGGGCCCGCGATGGTTTAAGTCTCGGCGACGCAACCGGTCCGCGGGAGGATGCCCGCGACCCGTGTGCTGCAATGACGGAATGACCCTCGACGATCTGGCCGACATCGAAGCCATCAAGCAAGTCAAATATCGGTATCTGCGCGCACTGGACACCAAGCACTGGGACGACTTCACCGACACCCTGGCCGAGGACATCAAGGCTGACTACGGGCCGTCGATCGGCAACGAGTTGCACTTCACCAACCGCGCCGACTTGGTCGAGTTCATGCGGACCTCGCTGCCCGCGAACGTCATCACCGAGCACCGGGTGACCCATCCGGACATCGTCGTCGACGGCGATACCGCAACGGGCAGTTGGTATCTGCAGGACCGCGTAATGGTCGCCGACCTGAATTTCATGCTGATAGGCGCCGCCTTCTACCGCGACACCTACCGGCGCACCGACGGCGGCTGGAAGATCTGCGGCACCGGCTACGACCGCACCTACGACGCCACAATGTCGTTGGAAGGCATGAACTTTACGCTCAAGCCGGGTCGCGCAATCGCCACCCTCGACTGAGAACTATTTGGTGATCGCGATGACCGCGCCGGGGCGCAGCCACTTCATGATCGACACCAGCTGAGCATCGTCGACCGCCACACACCCTTCGGTGGGAGCGCCATCGGTGGTGTGGAAGAAGAAGGCGGCGCCACCACCCGGTGTCTTGTTCTTGTTGACGCCCATCACGACCGCGTGCTTGTACTGCGGGATCTGCAGGTTCTCGCTCTCGGACGTGTTGAACGGGCACTGCGCCTTCTGACACACCTGCATCGAATTGAACGTCGGGCTGTGGTCGTCGCCGCTCCACCAGTAGTTGGACCCGGCAACCTGGGTGTAGGGCAGTCCGGTACCGGGGTTCGGCGCGGTGCCGAACGAGGAGTCGAGTGTGTAGATGCCCATCGGTGTGGCCGGAACGCCGCTCTTGGCCTGCGGCGCCATGCCCGCCGACCCGACGTGCGTTGGAATGCCGGATCGCAGCGACTGCCAGCCCGCGGCGGTGCGCTGGAAGATCTCCATCGTCGCGTTGGAACCGCCGGTGCTGACAACCGAAACCACCTGTGTCGCATTGCCAACCGAGTTCGCGAACCACGGAACGCCGCCCGGGGCGCCCGCCGGTGCGGCACTTGCCGTCGGCGCAAGCACGAGCGAAACGCAAAGGGCGCACAGCGAAACGAGCAATCGGCGCATACGCTCTATCGTCAGGCGACGCGAACCCCGGGGTCAAGTCAAGCTTTAGCCCCGGTTGGGTCACAGCGCCGTGATCAATGAAAAGCCCACCGCGGCAGTGGTTTAGGACGAAACACCGCCAGGCATGCCAGGACGTACAGGTATCCGAGCGCCCAGCCCGCCAAGACGTCGGACGGGTAGTGCACGTTCAGGGCGACCCGGGAAAACCCGACCACCAGCAAAATCAGCGCGCTCACCGTCATCGCGATGCGACCCATCGTCGCGCTGATCATCGGCACGACGAAGGCCAGCAGGGCGAGCACCGACGCCATCGTCTCGAGCGCGTGCCCGGAGGGAAACGACGTCTGCGCGATGGGCACCAGCATGGTCGACGGTCGCGGACGATCCGCCAGGCCCTTGGCCGCCTGCGTCACCAACCCGTTCAGCAGCCCGCAAGCCAGCAGCACCAGCGCCGCACGCACGTTGCGCCGCACCAGCGCGACCACCGCCGCCGCCGTGTCCAGCAGCCGCAGCCCGACCGGCCCCAGCACGTTGGTCACCACTTCCCAGAAACTCACCCACGCCGGATGCTTGACCGCGGCGTCGTGCGAGGCGTTCAGCAACGACCAATCGAGCCCATGCAGCCAGCCCCAATTCTGGCGGAACCCCACCCACATCAACGCGTAGACCGCGACGGCCATGATTGCGGCGTAGGCGGCCGCGGGGGGCCGTGGGCGGGTCACCCCTAAGCGATACCACGCGGATTGGTGGACCCCGCTCGGTTCCGCGTCATACTGGCTTGATGGCGGTCATCGTCCGCAGATTGCTCGGCATCGGCAAGCTACCCGACGACCTGCATGCCCAGGTCGAAGCGGAAGGCCTGCTTTATCTCTCCGACTACGTCGCGGTGACCAGGCGGTTCAGCGGCGTCATCCCCGGTGTGCGGTTGCCGCACAGCGTCGCGTATTACACGGGTTCGCTGGTGCTCACCCGACAACGGGTGCTGGCGACGCTGTCGATGCTGCCGAAGCTGGCCGGCGTGACCGTCGACGTGCCCTGGGATGCCCCACCGGGCGGTGCGGCCACCGCCGACATCTCGGCGGCGGGCCTGGAGGTCAACGTCGATGTCGCGCACGTCGACGAGAAGTTCAGCGGCGAGCTGTCGCTGCTCTACAAGGCCGAGATTCCGGCGGACGTGATCAGCGGGCTGCCGGTGCGCACGCTGACATTCGACATGGCGCCGGACTGCGTCGTCCGCGCGGTCGGCGTCACCTATAGCCCGTGACGGTGTCTCACAGCCTGAACATTTCGCGGGACATCGCTGCGTCCTCGACGAAACGTTCCCGCCGGTGGTAGTGCGGTTGAGCGGGCTTCGGCGTACGCCGTGGTGGTGAAAAGACCACGGCGCAACCAGCAATCACGGTCTCGGCGACCCTACGGGCGAACTTTCGAGCACTAGAGGTGCGTGCCGATCTCTCGGCCGGTACCCGCCACGCCGCGGGCCCGCTGGCCGTGGGCTGTCCAGCCCCTACCGCGAGGTCAGTCACCGGAGGATTCCGCGAACGCGATCTGCCGCCCGGCCAGGCGTTGCTGGGCGTACTCACGGCCCTTGTCGGGGTCACGCAACACGGCGCCCGCGATGTCGGCAAGGCGGACCACCCGTCCGCCAGCGCCCCAGTGGCCGTCGGGAATCTCGTTGCCAATGACCCAGATTCGAAGCGGGTCCTGGTCGTAACGCCCCTCTTCGGCCGCCAGGATTGCGCCGGTGATGTCGGCGACGACGCTCGCGGTGCGCACGTCGTCGAGCTGGCCTTGCGGCACCGAGGCGATCACCTTGTAGTGCGGGGCCGAAGGTGTCTCGCCGGCGTGCAGCATCGCCGCGGGCCGATGCAGCCACACCTTGGCCAGCGACCGCGCAACCGGATCGGACGGGTCGGCCCCCTCATGTTCGATCAGGATCTCGGCGAGCTGGCGCAGCAAGCGCTTTTCGGCAGCCGCGGGCAAGGCCTGGTCGGGAATGTAGACGTCGAGCATCGGCATAACGGTCTGCCTTCCGATAGCGGTGGCGGGCCTCAACCACCCTGAGTTGTGTAATACAACGCAGCGTAGAAAGGCTGGGTTGCAATGTCAAACTCTGATAGGGTCTGAATATGTCCGACCTGCGTGAGCACTATGTCGCCGACAATTGCTCGATCAAGCGGGCGCTCGACGTCGTCGGCGAAAAATGGACGCTGCTGGTGATGCGAGAAGCGTTCTACGGTGCGCGCCGGTTCGAGCATTTCCAAGCACGCATCGGATGCGCGCGCAACATCCTCAGCGAACGCCTACTGACACTGACCGAGGCCGGAATACTCAGGCGGGTTCCCTACCGCGAACCCGGACAACGCGAGCGGCACGAATACCGGCTCACCGAGAAGGGATTGGACCTCATCACCGCTGTCATCGCCCTGATGCAATGGGGAGACCGCTGGGAAACCGACGAGGACGGACCGCCGGTCAAAATCTTGCACGGCGAGTGCGGCCACCCTGTCGAAGCAATCCTCCACTGCCCCCACGACGGCACCGTCTTGACGGCCCGAGACCTGCAACCGGTACCCGGACCCGGCGCTCACCTGGCACCGGGCGCGTAACGAATTGCGTTTACCGCCAAGGATTTCCGGCAGCAGCGCGGCGAGCCCTAAGTGATCGACCAGAATTCGAGCAGGGTGCGCAACGTCGCGACCAGCGGCAGCGGTTGGTCGAGCATCGGATGGTGACCGGCCTCTGCCAACTGCACGAAGGGACCCCTGAGTTGGAAGAGCGAGCGCAGCCGCTCGCCCATGCCAGCGGAAACCAATCCGGCCTCGCAGCTCAGATATCCTATGCGGCAGCGCATTTGGGCAATCATGGCCTCCAGCGACTCTTCGTCGTCGGGTTCCGGCTCGAGCAATTCACCGTCGAAGATGGTCGGGTCGAATTTCCATACCCACTTTTTTCCGGCCTTGCGGACCGATTCGGCGGCGATGTGCTTGGCGACGTAGGGCAGCACCAACTCTTGCCGGGGCACCGCGGTGAAACGCGACAGGATTTCGTCGCGTGATCCGTATTCGGTGCGCCGGCGGTTACGCAGCCGGGCCGCTTCGGGCGCACGATCGCGCAACGGCGAGTCGATCACCACGACGCTGTTGATCTCGTCGCCACGATTGATCGCCGCGATCGCCGCCACCCAGCCGCCCATGCTGTGGCCGACGATGGTCGGCCGGCCCGAGGCGCCGGCGGCGGGCAGGATCGCCATCACTTCCCGTGCCCAGGTCTCCAGGTCGTAGCTCGCGCGGGTGTCGCTGTCGCCGTGCCCGGACAGATCGGGCGCGATCACGCGATGAGTTTGCGAAAAGAACGGGGCGATGTGGTCCCACCAGCCGGAGTGCGCGGCGCCACCGTGGACGAACACCACGGGCGGTTGTGCCGGGTCACCCCAGGCGCGCAGATGTATTCGGCAACCGTCGACCTCGGCATCGCAATGGTCCGGCTTTTGCGCGATTGCGGCCGTGAACCACGACGGTTCGGCCGGCGTCAGGTGAGAACGGGAAAACAATTCCGGATCCTTCGCGTTCGCGATCAAAGTCAGCCCAGTCGACGTCTCACATTAGCGGCGACTCTTGGCAACCATTACTACGCTCTGTAGTATTTCTCTATTACCCGCCGGCCCCACGGAGGTGCGCGGTGAAGTGGAGTTTCGCCCAGATCGCTCTGCTGATCATTTGTGCTCTGCACGTCATCCAGGCCGTGGTCGGCTTCATCCTCGAACCCAGCTTCGCGACCGGGCCGGGTGCGCCGACCGTGCAGCTGCTCGGCATGGACTACAACGGCTGGCACGCCGTAGCCGGTCTGGCGCTCTTCGCACCCGGCTTCGTGTTCGCCCGACGAAAGTCGTGGGCGGTGCTGTACCTGATTCTGGCCGCGATCGCCGGTGCGCTGCCGGGCATCTGGGCCGTCTTCTCGCAGCAGGTCGCCGTCGTCTTCAGCTTCCCGAACAACACCACCGACGCCGTGGTCCACCTGGTCACCGGAGCGGTGATGGCCACGGTCGCGGCCGTGCAGATCCGCATCGACGGTGGACTCAGAAACTCGTTGGCCGATCTGCACACCAACCATCGATCGCCGGGGCGTTGATCGTGTTGGTGGACAGCGCTACTTGTTCTCGGTAATCGTCATCAGCGGCCACGGCGGCTGCCGGAGCACCGCCAGGCTGCCGATGACCGCCGCGAGCAGACCGGTGAGCACCCCGATCAGGGCGACGCGACTGGCGTCGACGGCGGGCACCCAGGTTGCCTTGCCGTCGTGGATCACGAAGACGCCGACGGGCTTTTCGACGCGGATCACGGTGGCACCGTCGGTGGTCTCGAACGGCTCGCCGTAGACGCGGCGGGCACCGCCGTCGGTGGGCAGCTGTTCGAGCACGTCGGAATACTTCACTGCACGCTCCCTTGCTGTTGGGGGACTGCGCGATACATTGACGCTAATGCCATTCTCCCCCGGTGAGTACTCCGATGGCGCGGTGAGCGAACACGCGTTCAGCCCGCAAGACCGTCGTGTCGTGTACCGGGTGATCGCCGAACGACGAGACATGCGCCGTTTCGTGCCCGGCAGCGTGGTGCCCGAGGAGGTGCTGGCCCGCTTGTTGCAGGCCGCACACGCCGCGCCGAGCGTCGGACTGATGCAGCCCTGGCGTTTCATCCGGATCACCGACGACGCGCTGCGCCGCAGCATCCACGCCCTGGTCGACGAGGAACGCCCGCGCACCGCCGAAGCGCTGGGACCGCGAGGCGCGGAGTTTCTCCGGCTGAAGGTCGAGGGCATTCTCGAATGCGCCGAACTGTTGGTGGTGGCGCTGGCCGACAACCGCGACGTCCACGTTTTCGGCCGGCGCACGCTGCCGCAGATGGACCTGGCGTCGGTGTCCTGCGCGATCCAGAACCTGTGGCTGGCCGCTCGGGCCGAGGGTTTGGGGGTCGGCTGGGTTTCGCTGTTCGATCCGCAACCCCTGGCTGAGCTGCTGGGAATGCCGGCCGGCGCCGAGCCGGTCGCCATCCTGTGCGTCGGCCCGGTGCCCGAATTTCCCGACCGGCCGGCGCTGGAGCTCGACGGCTGGACGCAGGCACGACCGCTGTCGGAGTTCGTCTCCGAAAACCGCTGGGCTCAGCGGCCGTCCCACTCGGTGTAGACGCGTCGAACGTGCACTCACCGCGACACCCAGATTCTTCGCAGGTCGCTGCGGGTATCGTCGCCGGTCGCAAGGCAAGGTGAAAAGGTGACGGAGATGACCGGCGACAACGTACTGATCGTGCACTGGCACGACCTGGGGCGCTATCTCGGCGCCTACGGTCACTCGGACGTCAGCAGCCCGCGCCTGGACCGGCTCGCCGCCGAAAGCATCCTGTTCACCCGCGCCCATGCCACCGCGCCGCTCTGCACGCCGTCGCGGGGATCGTTGTTCACCGGTCGCTATCCGCAAAGCAACGGGCTCGTCGGCCTGGCCCACCACGGCTGGGAATACCGCGCCGGCGTCCAGACCCTGCCCCAAATCCTTTCCGAATCAGGCTGGTATTCAGCGCTTTTCGGTATGCAGCACGAGACGTCCTACCCGAAGCGGCTGGGCTTCGACGAGTTCGACGTGTCGAACTCGTATTGCGACTACGTGGTGGAGAAGGTCCAGGATTGGCTGCGCACCGACGCGGCGGCGCGGGGTGGGCAACCGTTCCTGCTGACGGCGGGTTTCTTCGAGACCCACCGCCCCTACCCGCGGGACCGCTACGAGCCGGCCGACAGCGCGGGCGTCGATCCGCCCGACTACCTGCCCGACACCCCGGAGGTACGCGGCGATCTGGCCGAGTTCTACGGCGCCATCGGCACGGCCGACGCCGCGGTCGGCCGGATGCTGGACACGTTGGCCGAGACGGGTCTGGATGCCAGCACCTGGGTGGTGTTCTTCACCGACCACGGCCCGGCCTTCCCGCGGGCGAAATCCACGTTGTACGACGCCGGAACCGGCATCGCCCTGCTGATCCGCCCGCCGGCCGGCCGCGCCGCGACACCTCAGGTCTACGAGGAGTTGTTCAGCGGCGTCGACCTGGTCCCGACGTTGCTGGAGCTGCTGGGCCTCGACGTGCCCGCCGACATCGAGGGCGTCTCGCACGCACCCGCTCTGATCGCCCCGGACACACCGGCCGACCCGGTGCGAGACCAGGTCTACACGATGAAGACTTATCACGACTCGTTCGATCCGATTCGGGCAATCCGCACAAAGGAATACAGCTACATCGAGAACTACGTGCCGCGCCCGTTATTGGATCTGCCCTGGGATATCGAGGAGAGCCCGTCGGGTTTGGCGGTCGCGCCGTTCGTCAAATCACCGCGTCCGGAGCGCGAACTCTACGATCTGCGAACCGATCCCACCGAGACCACCAATCTGCTGGCCGACGGCGATTCGGGCATGGACGCGATCGCCGCGGATTTAGCTGTGCGCCTTAACGATTGGCGCCAGCGCACCGGCGACGTCATCCCCTCGGACTTCGCCGGTACCCGCATCGCGCTGCGCTACACCGAGACGTATCTGCAGCTCCATCACACGACACCGACCAGCCGGTCGGCGATCGCCGCCGACCGCGGCGTCGAACAGTAGGCAGCCGCTATCCGGCGCCGCCGCCCACCTCGGCGACGATGAACACCCGCCGGAACGGGAAGATCGTCGTACCGTCGGCCCGGGGCGGATAGGCGTCGTCCAGCAGCGGGATGAGCTCCTCGCGGAACTGCTCCCAGCCCGCGTCGTCCAGCCGCTCTCGCACCGGGACCAACGCGGTGCCGGTAATCCATTCCAGCACTGGATGTTCCCCGGTGAGCTGGTGCAGGTACGTCGTCTCCCATGCATCGACCCGGCAGCCCGCATCCATCAACAGGTTGGCGTAGTGGGCCGGCGGCTGGACCACCGCGCCGACCCGGAAAGGTATGTCCTTCAACGTCTTTGCGTAGTGCTCGCGACGCGCGACAGCCCGCACCGCGGCATGCGACGGAGTTTCGAAGTTACCCGGGATCTGCACCGCGATCCACGACCGGTCCGGCAGCTGGCCGGCCCACCGGACCAGCAGGTCGGCGTGATCGGGAACCCAATGCAGGGCGGCGTTGCTGACCACCACATCGGTGTCGGGTTTCGGCTTCCACTCCCGCAAGTCGCTGACCGAGGCATCGATCCCGCGTTCCCGGGCGGCAGCCACCATCTCCGGCGAGGTGTCCATGGCCTCGATGGCCGAGCCGGGCCAGCGCTTCTCGAGGTACTTCGTCAGGTTGCCGGGTCCGCAGCCCAGGTCGACCACCCGGCGCGCCCGCTCGGCCCCCACTCTCGAGAGCAGGTCGTAAAACGGGCGGCTGCGATGGTCTGCAAATGCCAGGTAGACGTCTGGATCCCACATGTCGGTCCTCCTGATCAACACCGCGGCTGGTCGGCCACATAGACAAAACCGTATAACCGCATGGTCCCCCCGTGTTGCCCCGGTGGCGTGGGAATCCGTATGGAACCCGTCAAACCCCCGGAATCCGCCATCGGGAGGGATAGCATCGGCAATCGTGGGGACCGACACAGATCCGATCGATCCGCCCATTCCAGTTCCCGATGTTCCCGGTGCCGATGTGCCGCCCGGCGCCGACGGATTGCCCCCATTCTCGGCATTGTCGCCGCAGGAACGCTGGGTCGTCGCGGCGTCGGCCGCCGGTGATCTCGCGTTGCGCACCTGGGTCTCGTCGCTGCTGGCCGCGACGACCGCGCCGGTCGTGGTCGCCACCTCGTTGCGCCACACCAAATCCGGTAGCGAACGCGCCAACCTGAACTTCTACGCCGAGCTCGCGGCCGAGCACGACCCGGTGAAGTCGTTTCCGGCGCCCACCGAACTGCCGCGGGTATCGTCGCGGCCCGCGGGTCCGCTGGCGAGGTGGACCGCCCGTGGCACCGTCGAAAACATCTCGTTCCCCAGCAGCTTCACGGCGATCAACCCCGCGATGCGGGAGCGGTGGAACGCGTGGGGCTCCAATAACACCGTGCGCGCCCAGCATTGGCGCCACGACGACGGACCGCGTCCCACGCTGTGTGTGATCCACGGCTTCATGGGGTCGTCGTATCTGGCGAACGGCCGCTTCTTTTCGATGCCGTGGTATTACCGGTCCGGCTATGACGTGTTGCTGTTCACGTTGCCGTTTCACGGCCAGCGCGCCGAAAAGTGTTCGCCGTTCAGCGGTTTCGGGTACTTCGCCGGCGGGCTGAGCGGGTTCGCCGAATCGATGGCCCAGGCCGTGCACGACTTCCGCTCTGTCGTCGACTATTTGCGCTACACCGGCGTCGACCGCATTGCATTGACCGGCCTTTCGCTGGGCGGCTACACCTCCGCGCTGGTGGCCTCCGTCGACGACCGGCTGGAGGCCGTCATCCCCAACTGCCCGGTCGTCACGCCGGCAACGATGTTCGACCAGTGGTTCCCGGCCAACAAACTCGTCGGCCTGGGGCTCGGGTTGTCCAGCATCAACCGCGACGACTTAAACGCCGGGCTGGCCTACCACTGCCCACTGAACTACCAGCCGCAGGTTCCCAAAGACCGGCGGATGATCATCACCGGTCTCGCCGACCGGATGGCTCCCCCGGGCCAGGCCGTCATGCTGTGGGAGCACTGGGATCGCTGTGCGCTGCACTGGTTTCCGGGCAGCCACGTGCTACACGTGAGCCAGCTGGACTATCTGCGGCGGATGACCGGCTTCCTGCACGGCTTTATGCTGGACTAGCCGCCTCGGTGCGCACCGCGCGATGCACGCCGGTGATCGGCGTCGGCCAGTCCAGGTTCGCCAGCAAGTCGGCGGGCAGGTCGGTGTGGCCGTCGAGTCGTTGCGTGGACAACAGATCCAGCGCCGCCAGCGCCGGAGCCTGGTTGCCGCGCTGCGGGATCAATCCGTCCACCGGTGGCGCGCCTTCCGGCGGCGCGTCGGCGAGGAAGGCGCACGCGGCCGCGACGGTGTTCTGGTCACCCGAGCGCGGGCCGGCGATCTCGAGCGCGGTGCACGTCTCGCGGGCCCCATGCGACCGGATGGCCTCCAGCGTCGCGGGCAAGCCCTCGTCGACGACAATCTGGTATGCGGCAACGAAATCCGAGGTGCCGCGCTGCACCGCATGCCAGCTCTCGCGGGCTTTCGCCGTCACCCACCGCGGCACGTCATCCGGCGCGACGGTGTTGGCCTCCCAACCGATCTCGCGCAGGTGGTCGGCCAGTCGCCGCGCGGCGACCTCGGCCGTCTCGTACAGCGGGATGCGCGAGGAGCGTGCCTGTAGCGCCGGCAGGTTGTCGGCGGCCGACACCGTGATACCGATCCATGTCTCGCGCCGTGAGGCGTCGGATGCGTTGTCGCGGCTGGTGATACGGACCTTGTCGGCGCGAATGCCGTAGCGATCCAGGTATCCGGCGATCAGCTCCAGCGGGAGCACCGCGCCGTCGGCGCTGGACGGGCCGATCCGCACCAGCGCGGTTGTCTTAGCGGCGACTGCCGATTGGGTGTCGGGCTCGTCAGCAGGGTTGGAACGACGGCTCATGATAGCCAGCCGGCGCCCCAGGATCGTGGTGAAGTGCAGGCCACGCCACCAGCCGAACAACACGATCACCGCGACGACGGCGATGCCGATCAGCCAGTAGTCGCGCGTCGTGTGCCACGGGTAGGCCAGCGCCGCGGGCACTACCGCCAGCGCCGCCAAGGTGATTCGGGCGCTCCCCGGAATCGGGATCGAGCTCACGAGGTGGTCTCCTTCCGTCGGCGCGCGGCGGTGATCGCGGCCGCGGCGGCAACCGCCGCGACAATCAACGCCAGCGCGGCGGTCCCGGCGAACGCGACGGTCCGCGGGGTGTTGTCTTTCGGCGCCGGTGCCGGAGGCACGGCGACCGGCTTCGCCGGCGTTCCGGCCGGCCCGGCGTTCGCGGGCAGTTCCCAGGTCAGGGCTGCCAATGGGTCCACACTTCCGGTGCCGACGAGGTTCGACGGCGCCCGGGCACCGTTATGCGCGGTCTCGGTGATCCGGTGCACCACATCGGCGGCGGACAGGGTGGGGTACTTGCTGCGGACCAGCGCCGCGACGCCCGACACGTAGCCGGCGGCGTAACTGGTGCCGCTGAGCGCGCTCAGTTGCTGGTGGTCGTCGGGCAGGCCGTTGGCCAGGCCGCCACCGTCGCGATTGCTCACCGACACGATCTTTTCGCCCGGCGCCGCGATGCCGACCCAGGGTCCGGACATCGTGAACTTCGACGGCTGGCCCTCCGCCGTCAGGGAAGCCGCCGACAGCACGTACGGCTGCCAGTACGACGGGATGGAGACCGACGTGACACCGGCCCAGTTCCGCGCATCGTCGGGGCGGCTCAGATCAGTGAGCGGGTTTGACTCGCAAGACATTCCGCCGCTGACGGGTCCGGACGCCCCGGTGTTGCCCGCGGCCGCCACGATCACCGCATCCTTCTCCACCGCGGCGTAGCGGATCGCCGCGCCGAGCGCGGCCTGGTCGACGGGCCGATCGGCACGCACACAGCTGACCTCCGAGATGTCGATCACCCGGGCGCCGAGGTCGGCCGCGTGCACGATCGCCCGGCCCAGCGTCGCAACCTCGAGGGACGCCCGCGCCACCATCGGATCGCCACCCGGCGAGCGCGGCGAGAATTTGCCCGACGCCGTCCGGATCGCCAGCACGCGGGCCGCGGGCGCGACCCCCGAGAAGCCGTCCTCGGCCGACGGCTGGCCGGCGACGATTCCGGCGACCAGCGTGCCGTGCCCGTCGCAGTCGGTCAGCCCGTCGGTCGTCTCCACGAAGTCGCCACCGGGATCGACGTTGGGCAACCGCGGCCCCGGCCGTACCCCAGTGTCGAGCACAGCCACCAGCTGACCCTCGCCGCGGGAAAACTGCCATGCCGCAGGGAGATTCAGCATCGCCTGACTGGACGTCACGGCGGCGGGATCGCTACCGGCGATGACGCCGGAGGCGGCGCAGGGTCCGCGCTGCTCCATCGGCTGCACCGGTCCCGCGGTTCCGCTGGGCGGTTGCACCCCCGGGTCGACCACCGGCTGGCTGATCGCCGATGCCTGCGGACACCCCCACGGCACAATGGCCTGTGAGAAGACCAACGCCGCTGTGAGGCAGGCGAATCCGGCACGAATCATCGATTGAGCACCCAGGCGAAGAGGCCGACCAGGTAGGCGATGACGGGAATCAGCGAAGCGTCCAGGCCGGTCGCGACGAAGCCGAGCAGGCGGCGCAGCGGCAGCGAATAGGTTTCCGGCGAGGCGATGCTCGGGTTGACCGCCACCACCGCCCACGCCAGCACCAGCACGACGAGCACCGCCGCCGCGATCAGCCCGGCGAGGAAGCGTCCGGTCGAGGCGTAGAACACCAGCAGGACACCGGCGACCAGGAACGGCTGCGCCAGCAGCCACGCCTTGCACGCGGCCGAATCCCACACGCGGGCACGCAGAACGGAGGTCGCCGCGACGGCGGCCAGCACATACCAGCCCCAGCCGCTCAACGATTCGGGCCGCAGCGCGATCGCCACCGATCCCAGGACACTGAGCAGCACCGCGCCGGCGATGAACCCGCTCTGGTGGGCGTCACCGATGCGCACCCGCCGCGGCAGGTCCTCGAGCACCCGAAGAGCGGGCGCCGACGGGGTCGGGTCTCCCGGTGCCGGGATGACCGGCAGCGGGAAGCGCGCCCACAGCGCGGAAAGCTGCGCCGCCTCGATGGTCACCAGCAGAGCCACCACGATCAGTCCGGCACCGATGGTCAATATCGGTAGTTGCCAAAGCAATTCGGCACCCGCGGCCAGCAACACACCGGCACCGATCACCGCGGTCGCGGTGAAGAACCCGACGATGCGCTCGCGCTCGCTGGTCGGCACCATCAGGACGATCAGCGACCACGCGGTCACACCGGCGGCAGCCAGCACCAACTGGGCCGCCCCGAACTTCCCGGGCACCGCCAACGCGAGGGCGGCACCGATGGGCACCAGCGCCGACGCGGACAGCGCCATCCCGGTGCGTTCCGAACGCAGCGTGACGAACAGACCGGCGATCGCGGTCACCGCCGCGATCACGCTGACCGCGACCAGTCCGGCCAGTGCGCCGGTGGCCACGCGGTAGGTCACTCCCAGGCCCGTCGCCAGGAAAGCCACCACGATCGCCGCGAGCAGCGCCCCGCGCTGGATCTGCGCGATGCCCCAAGGCTTCAGCCGCGACGTCGAGAAGATCATCGCGGCGTCGGCGATGTCCTCGACGATGCCGGGCGCGGCCGGGCCGGTCGGAACCGGCTGCAGCGCAAGCAGATCCCCGTCGACCACGCCGACGGTGTCCAGGCTGGCGTCCAGGCTGAACGGCGCTCCCCCGATGGGCGCCAGGCTCAGTTGGGAAACCGCACCGGTGCGCGACGCACCGTCGGGGTCGCCGCCGTCGCCGTTCTGGGCCGTCGTGACCACCAATCGCTGCACCGCGGGCAGGACTTCGCGCAGCGGCAGCTCGGCGGGCAGGGCAACTTCTGTCAGCCTGCTGTGCGCGAGGATGGCCACGCGAACGATTGGCATGACGGCGCCGGACGTCACCGGACCCTCGAATTGGCCTGCGGCCGTTCCTGGAACATCGTGCTCTCTCTCTATCTCGTTGTGAATTACGCGTATTGGGTGGACAAATCTCGGGACAGCCGCTGATTGGGGAACCAGTGGCCATCGGGCAGGCAGGCGGTCAGGTGCTCGACGGCGACCGCGATCGCGAACGGGGTTCCCGGACTGAACGTCGAGACCCATTCGCCGTCGAACGCGCGGGACGGACAGACCAGGATCCGGCCCGAGGTGGTGTCGACGATGCTCATTCCGACGTCGGTGGTGGCATGCTGCCCGTCGCGTTGGCAGCCGGCAACGATCTCGACGTAGGTACGCGGGCCGGTGAACACCGATTCCACCACGGCGCGCGCCGATACTGGAATGCCCAGGTAGTCAAGGACTTCGGTTAGCGGCGCACCGGAACGCAGCCGCTCATCGGCCCGGGCTCCGACGCGCGCCGGCATGCTGAACTCGGTGAACTGCGCCGGCGGCCGCTGACCCAGCCCCACTCCGAGGACGGGAACCAGCGCGCGCGCGTCGTCGATATTCATGGTGGTGAAGGTGACCAGCTGCGCGCTGCGCAGCGCGACGACGGTCTTCGAAGACTTGCCGGTGGTGCCGGCGCGCCGCGCGACCACACCGCGCAGCAGTTCGCCGGCACCGCTGGCTGCGCCGGAGCCCACGTAGCGCAAATCAAGCCATTGGTCGGGAAAACACACCAACTTGACCCAGTCGGCGACCGCCGGATTCACGACACCGTCCGGCGACATCAGACCCATCTGGGTCAACTCGTCCTTCTGTTCCCGGAAGAACGCGTCGCGTTGCGCGGCATCGCGATAGGGCGTCGTGATCGCCAAAACCCACGGGAAGCTACCCGCGCCAACGGTTTCGGCGATGAACCACGCGTTTTCGACCGTCAGCTCGACGGCATTGGGCTCGACACTCATCGAGGGAGGGCTAGCCGCCCCACTTGGCGGCTTCGGCAGTGTCGCGAGCGAACATGGCTAGCGTGTTGTTTTCGTGCGTGCTGGCCATGGCCTGGTAGGAGCGCACCAACGCCTCCATGGCCTGGTTCCACTGGGCCTGCCACACCTGGTAGGTCATACCGGTGTCACCCTGCCAGGCGTTCTGCAGCGCGGCCTGCTCGGTGGCGATGTCGGCGCCGAGCCCCTGCATCGTGCCGGCGTAGCCCGACATGTCGGCGGCGTGGCTCAGCATCGCCGGGTAGTTGTACATGATCTGCGACATCTCAAGTCCTTTCGCGGTTAGTAGTGGTCAGCTCAGAACGAGGTGTAGCCGGACGCGGCGGCGGCGTCGGCGGCCACGTAGGTGCCCGCTGCGTCACCGAGGTTGGCCTGGGCGATGTCCAGCAGGGTGTTGACCCGGGCGGCCATCTCCACGAACCGGGCGTGTGCGGCCTGGAATGCCGCCGAGGACTCACCCTGGTGGAACGCCTGGGCGGACATCGCTTCCTGCTCGGCGCCCTGGATCGTGCTGCGCATCAGGGCCGCTTTGGCGCTGAACGCCGACTGCGAGGCCACCAACTGTGGAATGTGTGCATCCAGAAGACTCATGACATTTCCTTTCTCTTCTGTCCCTTACGATTTCGGCTGCTGGCTGACACGTTGTTAACTTTTGGAGCCCCCTCCCCCCGCTTCATCGGGCTCGTGCGGGCCCGCGCCGTTCTGGTCCCAGGTGCCCGGCACCATAGGCATCTTCGGGCCGCTGCCGTATTCATCGCCGGCCAGCTCGGTCAATCCCGACGCCTGCAGATCCGCTTCTTTGCGGGCGGTTCCGGCAAACCCCAGCCGTCCGGCTCCACTTCCCGAAGCCATTGCGGCGGCGACGAGTTCGTCTTCGCTCGGCGTGCCCCAGTCGGGGTCGACGTCGACGTTCATGTCCAGATATTCGTCGCCGTGATCACGCATCGCGGCCCGCTTGCGTCGGCGCGCCGCCGCCGCCCGACCCGGCACCGCCGCGGCGGCCGCCGGGATGGTCGCGGCCGGCGCCTTGATCCCGCCACGGCCACCCACGGTGGGGCCGAAGCCGGTTTCCGGGTCGCCGCCCATGGCCACCACGTAGCCGAACGCCCCGGCGACCGGTGCGGGCGCCGGCGCGGGCGCCGCACTGGCAGCCGGTGCGGGCGCGGACGCGGGAGCCGAGGCAGGTGCCGGCGCCGTCGGAGCCAGGCCGGCGACCGGAGGCATCGTCGGACCTTCGGACGCGAGCGGCGGCGTCACCGCCACAGCGTCCGGGAGATCCGGGAGTTCCCCGGGATTCAGGTAGAGGTAGGCGGCAATGCCGATGATCAAGGGGATCAGGAAGGGCGCGGTCAAAATCGCACCCCAGGTGGGCCAGCCAAGCAGGTTGGTGACCACCTGGTAGGCCAGGAAGAACAATATCGGCCCATAGGCCACCAGAAACGGCCCCAAGTTCTGCATGAACTGCTGGATCATGTCGGACAGGTTCTGGAAGAACTGCTGCAGTTGCCGGAGCAAGTTCTCGAGCCAGTTGCCGGAGTCCTGGTCGTTCGGAGCAGCCAACGTCGAGAAGTTGTTGGATTCGGCACCCGGACGCAGCACGTTGGGAGCGGGGTCCATTTGCGGTGCCGCGGCCAGCGCGGCATCGGAGACCACCTGGTAGGTGCTCATCGTGGTGGCGGCCTGGACCCACATCCGCGCGTAGTCGGCCTCGTTGACCGCAATCGGAATCGTGTTGATGCCAAAGAAATTCGTCCCCACCAGCACACCGTGGATGGTGTGGTTGGCCGCCAGCTCCCCCAGCGTCGGCATGGCCGTCAGGGCGCCGGTGTAGGCCGCCGCCGCGACTTCATGCTGGGCGGCCACGCCCGCGCTGTCGGCACTGGCCTGCATCAGCCACGCCAGATATGGGACGTGTGCGGCCGCATACTGCTCGGCGGTCGGACCTTCCCATGCCCCCGCTTGTACTTCCCCCAGGAGCCCACTGAGTTCGGCTGCCGCATCGGCGTATTCGGTGCTGAGGGCGGTCCACGCACCGGCGGCCGCGAGCAGCGGTCCCGGTCCCGGACCGGCGGTCAGCAACGCCGAATGCACCTCCGGCGGAGCAGCCATCCAGATAGGCGCGGTCATACTCAGACGCCGCCCACTCCGTAGCTAGCGGCGGCCGCGGTGTCACCCACGAGGTAGCTTGCCCCGCCTTCGCCAACACCGACACCGGCGCGACCCAGCTCCTCGACGCCCTCGGCGGCCACCACCGAGTGCAGCTGGCCCTGGGCGCTGAATCCCGCGGCGGTCGTCAGCGACACCGGATCCGCGGCGGGCGGCACCACCGCGGTGATCGCCGGAGCGGCCGCCGCGTGCGCACTCGCCAACCGCGCCGTCAGCGCCTCCACCGCCGCACTCGTCGCCGCCAGGCCTTCAGGAACAACTCGCAACGTCATAATGACTCCTTTTGTTGCGCTTCACTAATCACCATCAGCGGGCGAAACCTTCATCGGCTCCCCCTACAACAGACTCGCCAACCAACGGGTTGACCAACTGCACATACGTCGGACTTTCGGTGTCTCCCAACAGAATTGCCCGTCCGGCAGGCAACCGGCCAAATCGCTGGCCACGGATCTTCCCGCTGTCTTGCGGGTTACCCGCCAACATCAACGTGGTTGCCTGCAAGTCGTTGAAGCGGCGCAGCAGCGGGCTGGTCATCAGGGCATGCCCCGACCCCGTCGCCCGTGCCGTCACGATCACCCTCAGCCCCAGATCGGCGGCCTGGCTCAGCTCCGGGATGAGGCTGGTCCATGGCCGCTGTCCAATGTACGGGCCACTCATCGCCGGTGTATCCGGAATCTGGTCAACGTCGTCGATGATCAGGTAGTGGGTGTGGCCCTCGAAGCTCCACCGGGCCAACTCCGCCGCCGACAAGCCGGCCGGCGGGCGCCGGGATCCGATGATGTTGGACAGGCCGAGCATCGCCGGGATGACCCGGTCGATGTTGGCGGTGTACTCGTTGTCGGCGAACAGCGGCTCCTCGACCAGATGCAGCCGCCGATCCAACACCGTGAACGCCACCTGGTCCGACGTGGAGTGCTCGCGGATGGTGCGAATGATGTGGCGCAGCAACGTGGTCTTGCCCGCCTTGCTGTCACCGAACACCATCAGCAACGGGTTCTCCGCGAAGTCGAGCACCACCGGCGCCAGGTCTTCTTCGCGCTGGCCGATGACGACCTGCTCGGGTCCGCGATACAGCGGCCCGAGAGCATCGGGTGCCAGGTTGGTCGGCAGCAGCCGAACCGGCGGTGCGGCCACACCCGGGTAACGGGCATTGATCGCGGCCACCTGGTCCAGCTCCGGAGCCGCGAACAGGAAGTGCTCGGCGGCCATGGTCAGACCGCGACCCGGCTGGTCGGCCGGCACCGCGTCGGCCGGGCGGCGCAGCGCCCCGACCACCCGCACATTGCTGTCCCGCGCGTCGTGCAGCTTGAGCTCGAGGCGCAGCCCGAGGCCGTCGCGCATCGCCAACGGCACCTCCAGCCAGCTGGGCGTGGTGACGATCACGTGGATGCCGTACGCCAGGCCGACGTTGACGAGCTCGGTCACCTTGCCCAGCAACGGGTTACGCGTGTTGAACTGGTCGGTGTTGTCCCGGGCGAAGGCGTACAGGTTGTCGATCACCAGGAAGACCTCGCCGAAGCCATCGTCGTGAGTCGAACCGTGCTTGTCGCGGAACGCCTCCGCCTGCTGCCGGGAAACCAGCAGCTGCTCGAGCTCGCCGAAGGTGCGGCGAATGCGCTCGGGTTCCAGCGGCGACGCCACACTGCCGACGTGCGCGAGATCTTCCAGCGCGCGCAGCTGCCCACCGCCGTAGTCCAGGCAGTAGAAGCTGACGTCGCGCGGCGAGTGCAGGCTGGCGGCGGACAGGATGAACGTCTGCAGCGCAGACGATTTACCGGACTTGGCACCACCGTGGATCACCATGTTGCCCGAGGCCGACGTCGCGTCGAACACCAGCGGGTCGCGGCGCATCTCGAACGGCTTGTCGATCTCACCGAGCGGCCAACGCCATTGCCGTTCCGGCACTCGGGCGTTCGCCAGCACCGTGGTCAACGGGATCGGCTCGTCCAGCGGCGGCAGCCAGAGCTGCGGCGCCCGCGGCCCGTAGCGAGCCAGCTGCTCGCCGATGGTCGCGACCAGCTTGCGCGGCGGTCCGACGAACTCGTCTTGGTCCGCTCCGGTGATCACGGCGCCCTGGTCGGGCTCCACCCGCCCGGCGGTGAACAGCTTCGGCTGCGGAATAGATTGCACCACAAGAGCTTTAGCGGTCTGTGGCGGCTCGTAAATGCCGTCGACGTAGGTGCTGCGGAACTTGATCGGGGCGGCACCGGGAGCCGGCACCAGGAAGCCCACGCCTTTGTGCTCCTTGCCCGATTCGATGTGGTACGCGTCGTCCACACCGATGATCTGGCGAGAGACGCTGGCACTGGCCACCTTCAGACCGATGCGGTACGAGGTGTTCTTGTCGATGTCCTTGATCTTGCCGACATCCAGCGTCTGGGACGCGAACAGGATGTGGATGCGGAACGAGCGACCTTTACGCGCAACGTAATCGAAGAGTTCCGCGTACTCCGGGTAGTCGGCCAGCATCAGCGTGAACTCGTCGGCGACCACGAACAACGTCGGGATCGGCGGCAGGTCATGGCCCGCGGCGATGGCGTTCTCGTATTCGACCACCGAGTTGAACGCACTGCCCTGAACCTGGCGGCCGGCCTCGCGGAGCAACGTTTCGCGTCGGGCGACCTCTCCGCGCAGCGTGTCGGCGAACCGGTCGGCCAGCGATTTCTTCTCGGCCATGTTGGAGATCACCGCAACGACCTGCGGGAAGTCCCGGAAGCTGTCCGCTCCGGCCTCACCCTTGAAGTCGGCATAGATCACGATGAGCCGGTCGGCCGAGTGAGTTGTCAACAGCGACAACAGAATCGACATCAGGGTCTGCGACTTGCCGGACCCGGTCATACCGATCATCAGCCCGTGCGGGCCCATCCCGCCCTCGGCTTCGTCCTTGAGGTCGAAGTACAGCGGCTCGCCGGTCGCTGTGACACCGATCGGCACCCGCAACTCGTCGTCGCGGCGACGCGGTCCCCACAGCGTCGGCACATCCAGCTGCGACGCGTCCGGAACACCCAGCAGCGTCGTGAAGGTGGCGCCCCGGGTTGCGGCCGAGCGCAGCCCGGTGTGGGTGGGGTTGGAATCCCAGCGGGACAACTGACGGGCCAGGTGCGCGGCCTCGTCGGCGCCGAGCCGATCGGCGTTGTCGATGAATGGCTGCCAGCCGCCGGTCTGCCAGCGCTGGATTGCCCCGGCTCGGCCGCTCCCGCCATCCCCCCCGATGACACGCAGGATCGGCTTCTCCGGATCCGAATACTGTTCGCGGTTAGGCGATGTCGTGGTGCGGTACACCACGGTCACGCCGGCCCGGCCGATCGCCAGCGCCGAGGCGTTCAGGTCGTAGTCGGGGTCGTCGACGATGATCAGCAGGTGCCGCAACGCATCGGCCGGCTGCCCGGTGAACGCCGGCCGATCGGCCAGCGCCGGTCCCAGCAGCGAGACCAGCTCGTCGGGGTTGTTGGACAGGAAGCGGGCCGGGCCGACACCGTCCACTTCGCCGGGAATGTCGATGTGCGGCAACCACTTCAGCCAGGACCAGTCGCGGCTCTCCGGATCGCGGGTGGCCAGCGCCACCCCGAGCACCGTCGGGTCGTGCCAGGTGACGGCCTGAGCGATCCAGGCGCGCAGCGCTCCCTGCACCTCGTCGGGCTCGCCGAGGACGGTGATCCGGGAGACTTTGCTCAAGTCGATTCCGGTGGGCACATCGCGGACGGTGCGCTGGGTGTCGAGCAGGCTGCGTAATGCGCTGTGCGACACCGGTTCCAGGTCGATTTCGTCGGCGCTGTCCTGCACCCGCACCGCGGTGGCCAGCGGAACCTGGTGACGCCCGGCCCGCAACACCAAGAAGTCGGGGTCGTGCGGGTCACGCTCCCATTGGCGGCGCGATCCGGGCACCGTGGCCAGTGCGGCCGGCTCGGGATGCGACCATTGGGCGGCTGCGCGCTGCTGGGCGGCCTGGGTTCGGATGTTGTCCCGGACCACCGACAGGTAGCGCAGGTAGTCGGCGCGTTCGGCGTCGACCTCCTCGGTGCGCATCTTGTTGTCGTTGCCGCGATAGAGCGCGGTTGCCGCCAGCAACAACACAAATGGGAAGAACAGGGTCTGCGGGGAGATCACCCGCATCCCGGTAGCGACCAGCGCGACGATCATCCCGACGATCAGGATCACCAGCACGTAAGGCATCGCACGGCGCAGGAACGACGGCGGAATCACCCGGGGCAGCTCGGGAGGCGGCTCGATGGTGATGGTGCCCTGGCGGGTGCTCGGCGGCGCCAGGCGCCGGCGGGCTTCGAAGATCAGTCGGCTCATCGGGGTCCTCCTTCGGCCGACACCGGACGTCCGGGCTTGCTGTCGGGCGCCAGGCCGTCGTGTGCAAGTAACGCGTCGGCGCGCGATAGCGTCGGGCCCGTCGCGAACAGCGACAGTATCGACCAGGGAATGGGAACGGGGGGTGGGGTTAAGCCAAGGGCCTCAACGGTTTTGCCGTGTCCGGCGCTCTCGGCCTCGTTGTCGATGCCGTAACGAACTCCGGTGTCGGACACCCAGAACAGCGACCCGGCGCCCGGCGAGGTCGCGCCGCCGCCGACGCTCTGAGCGAAGTAGCCGGTGCCCGGAGCCAGGGCGACTCGGGTGGCCACCCCTTGGATGCCGCCACCGATCAGGTTGACGGTGCGAACCGCATCGGGCACCGGTAGCGCGGAGCCGGTGAGCAGGCCCAGCGAGCTGCTTGCGGCCCCGGCCGGCTTGCTCCAGTACGCGCAGGCGACGGGGTTCTTGGCCGCGTCGACGAGGGCGACCTGGCGGTCCGGGAAGCGGGTGGTGTCCAGCAGCCGCGACACCGGCAGCTTGGCCACCTCATCGGCGCCGAGCCGCGGGGGTTGGTCCAGGCCATAGGAATTGGTGTTGCGCAGGATCGCGGCGAGCACCGGCGAAATCGGTTGCAGGCCATCCGGCAGCACCGCGAAGTAACGCACGTTGCCCGGGTCGACGCCATACGACGTCACGACCGCCCCGATCGGCGCGGGCACGGGGTACGTCGCCTTGTCGCCGGCATTCGGGATGCCGGGCGCGGCCAGCGCCGGCGCTTCGGGGATCGCGTTGAACAGCCCCGCCGCGATCGGCCGCGGTGTGGGCACGTCGGCCCCCAGGCCCAGCGCGTTGGTGACCGCGTGGTTGGCCAGGTCGATCTGGCTGCGCTTGCCGTCCCACAGCAGCCAGGTGCTGGCGCCCTTATCGCTAGTGAACTCGACCAGGATGGCCTGGCCGGGCTCGACCGCCGCGGCACGGGTGCCACCGCTGTCGGGGGTGCCCGCGATCACGGTGACGCCGGTGCTGTGCACGGCGTGCGAACCCTGGGCCGCTTCGCTGACCGCTTCGCACACCGTCCAGTTCGCGTCATGAGATGCGTTCTGCACCATGCGTTCTGGCGCACCCGGTATGCCGATCAGGTTTCCGCGCGGAAAACGGTCCAGCTCACTGCTTTTCACCGTGGCGGGGTTGACCGGCTTGCCGGCGATCAGCCGGGCCGAGGTCAGGTTCAACACCGGGTGCAGTTCGTCGCCGATCCGCACATACAGCGCGGCCGTGTCCCGATCGGCGAGCACCACGTTGCTGCCCGCCTGACCGTTGGGCCGGATCAGCGAGAACACGAAGCAGCCCGCCAGGCCGGTGATCAGAATCAGGGCGCCCATCAACACCGCGCGCGACTGGGTACGCAGCGGGTCGACCAGCATCCTGGTGTCGTGCAACGCGATTCCGGAGGCGATGCGGCGCATCACGAAGCGCCAGCCGGTCACCTGGTGCCGGGTGACGAACCCGCGGCGGTAGACCACCTTGTCGGGATTGTCGTTGGCGGGGGTACGCGAGGAGAACGAACGTCGTTCGTCCTGAGGCTCCGGGTTGGTCATGACGGCACCGAGAGCCCCAGGCCGCGCAGCAGCGGCTCCACCGAATTACTGACGTCTACGTCGGTGATCGTCATTAGCTCCTCATCGGTGAACGCACCGGTTCCCGCCTGTTCTGAATGGTCCAACCGGAATTCGCGCTCCTCCTCGGAACGCTCGACAATGTTTCGCACGAAACGGCCGTTACCCGCGATGTCGAGGCTGCGCCGTTCGACCCCGTTGGAGTCGGGTGTGGTCGCCGTCGCCAACTTCTCGAACAGGGCATCCATGTGGTCGAGCGCGGATTGCTCGAAGATGCTGTCGCGCTGTTCGGCCATCTTGTGGGCGATCTCCACCAACTCATGCGAGTTGTACGACGGGAAGGTGATGTTGCGGGTGAACCGCGACCGAAGACCCTCGTTGGTGTCCAGGAACTTGTCCAGATCCGCTCGGTACCCGGCGATGATCACCACCAGCCGGTCGCGGTCGTTTTCCATGCGGGCCAGCAGCGTATCGATGGCCACCAGCCCGAAGTCGTTCTTGGCGCCGGTCGCCACCAGGGCGTAGGCCTCGTCGAGGAACAACACCCCGTCCAGTGCGCTGTCGATGATCGCGTTGGTCTTGGCTTCGGTCTCGCCGATGTGCTGGCCGATCAGGTCGGCGCGGTGCACCTCGCGGATGTTCTCCCGCTTCAATAGCCCTAGGCCGCAATAGATTTTGGCGACCACACGCGCGATCGTGGTCTTACCGGTCCCGGGCGGTCCGGCGAACACCAGGTGGTGGGCACGTTGGGCGACCTGGAGCCCGCGCTGCTTACGCACCAGCTCCATGGCCACCGAACTCTTGAGCCGCGACACCTGGTTCTTCACCTCCTCGAGTCCGATGAACTCGGTGAGCTGGCGCTCGGCCTCGTGCAGCAGCACGGACTTGCGTTCGTGGGCGGCGGGGTCGACGAAGTCCTCGGCGCTGGGCTCGGTTTCCGGATCCCACGGATCCTTGCGCGCCTCGATGCGGGCCGCATTGGTGGTCACGATCCCGAAACTGGTGTCGGTCAGCGCCTGTTCGACCTGTTCGTTCTCCGGGTGTGCGGCATACAGGTCCTGCAGGACCTCACTTGCCGACTCTTCGTCGACATGCACACGCAGCACGAGCGCCTTGGCCAGCGTCCCGTCGACGGTGGCGACCTCGACCGGGCCTTCGGGCTCCTCGAGGTAAGAGAGCGCGGGGGCGAACAAGCCCAGCCGGGCCAGCGAGGTGCCCAGCGCGATCTTGGCCGCGTGCGAGTAGGCCTCGTCGAGATCGGAGTCGTTGACGATCGGCGTCAGCAGCTTGACGACGTCGGACCACCGCTCGGCGCGATAGTTGATGACGACGGAGATCCACCGCGCCTCGCGCCAGCTCGGGCGGCTCGCGGCGAGACCGGTGACGATCTTGTCGGCCTCGGCAAACCGGCCGGCCGTTGCCAGGGCGGCCGCGAAGGCGAGATGGAACTCGTCCGGGGTGCTGGCGCGAAATTGCAGATAAAGTCCGCTGTCGTAGCGGAAGCCCAGGGCGCCGGGCGCCAAGTCGGCCTGCCGCTGCAGCACGCCAGTGGTGGCCGCCGTGCGCGACACCGCCTCGAGGACCCGGAAGGACGCGTCGCCCGCGGCCGCTAATCCGGTCCACGCGTCGCACTGGTCATGGGCGACGCGAGTCAGCGCCGTAAAGCCCGAGCGAGCGGCGGCCAGATCGGCCGGGCGCTGGCGCTGATAGACCGCGATACCCAGTGCCCGGCAGCAGGTAGCAAACCGGCTGACGACGTCGCCGTCGACTCTGGTGTCCAGCCGAGAAGTGCCTGGCTGGACTGCGAGCACACCACTATCACCGAGTTCCACGGCCGCTATTTTCCATGAAGATAGTCTCCCCTAACTTAATTTGCTGAAGTTAGCATTGCATAAGCTAACTGTCGAGGCTCTCGGGGCCGTCCAGACGGCCGCCTCCCGGCCCCTTTCGGGGGTTCTGACCAGGGTGTTCTGCCCGATCACCGGTTTGCCTCTCCAGTTGTGGCGTTGGCCGCACTTCTCCTGGCGGCAAAGCTTACTGAATATGGTTTTCATTATCAAAACGTGCTTCGGGCGCCCGGCGTCCGACACCTTCGACTCCGAGAGAGCGGCCAAATCCACCGGGGTCCCCACCCCTCGCTCCGACGTTACGACCCTGACCGCCGCAATCCCAGGGGTCGGCGCGGATTGCCGGCGGAGGCCGTTGCGCGCCGCACGCCGGCGCGGGGGTACGGCCATCCAATCCGGCGCGGTCACAGCAGCGACTCCTAACCGATCGGGTGGGGCGCAACGACCGCGTTAACTGGTAAGCGGCGCCGCGAGCAAGCAGTTAGTAGTCGGCTGGCCGACCGGAAAAGTTCCCGCCCGCGCGCGCTCTGATCCAGCGCAACCGGCCTTATTCGCCGCGGTCCGCCGTGCCGGCCGGTCGCCAGGTGCCGGGCACCATCGGCACCGACGGTCCGCTCCCGAACTCGTCACCGTCCAGCGTCGCCAATCCGGCCGCGGCGACGGCGGCCTTGCCGACGGTCCCGGCAAACCCCAGCGCACCCGCACCCTGATCGGAAGCCGCGACACCATCGTGCTCGTCGGCCGACGGGCCGGCCGCACCGTCGGCATCCAGGAATTCGTAGCGGTAGCCGCGGTGGCGGTCGTTCATCGCCGCACTCCGGCGCCGGCGCGCCCGCCGCTTCTCCTGCGCGGATTCCGCAGCCGCCGCGGCGACGGCCGCGGAATCCGGCTCCGGCGCCTTGCGCTGTGCGCCGCTGCTCATCCCCGAGCCGGTACCAATCCCGGGGCCGCCCACCAGATATGGGTAGCCGGCGCCCTCGATCCCGGCCGGCGGCGGCGGCCCTGCCGACGCGGGCGCCGTCGCAGGCGCGGACGCCGGAGCCGCGGTCGGGGTCGCGGTCTGCACCGGGGCGGTGGGCGCGGTCACGGTGGGACCACCGGCCACCGCGTGCGTGCTGGGCGTCTGCGGCAGCGGTGCGGGCACCAGCACGGCCGGGGCTGCCGCGGGCTGGATCGCGGACAGCGAGGCCAGACTCGCCAGGGCTCCGGCGAATCCGAGGGTGGAGGTCGCCACGATGATCGCGATTTGGGGGGCGAACGCCTGAATGGCCTCGAGCGCGTGGCCGAGCTCATCGGCGATCAGCGGACCGATGTCGGCCAACAGATGCGTGATAGCCCCGATCGGATCGGTCTGAAAGTCCTTGAGGTCGCGGGCGAACGTCTGGAATATCTCCAGGAAGCGGTTGATCCACCAGCTCAGCTGGTAGGGGTTGCCGGAGTCGTCGTCGACGATGTCGTCGTCATCGCCGTCACCCCCGTCATCACTGTCGTCGTCGGCGTGCATGATCACCGGCGCCGGATCGGCTTGCGGCGCCGCCACCAACGCCGTGCTGGTGACGGCCTGATAAGTGGACATCGTGGTGGCGGCCTGGACCCACATCCGCGCGTAGTCGGCCTCGTTGACCGCGATCGGAATCGTGTTGATTCCAAAGAAGTTCGTCGCCAGCAGGGCGCCGTGCACGACGTGGTTGGTGGCCAATTCGGGAAGCGTCGGCATCGCGGCCAATGCCGTGACGTACGCGGCGGCAGCGGTCTCGTGCTGGGCCGCCATCGCCGCGCTGTCGGCGCCGGCCTTCGTCAGCCATGCCAGGTAGGGGGCATGGGCGGCCACATATTCCTCGGCGCTCGGCCCCTGCCATGCGCCGGCCTGGGTGTCCACCAGGACCGCGGAGAGTTCGTCCGCGGTTTCGGCGTAGGAGGCACTCAACGAACTCCAGGCGCCGCCGGCAGCCAACAAACTGCCGGGCCCCGGCCCGCTGCTCAACAAGGCGGAATGGATCTCCGGGGGTGATGCCATCCAAATCGGTGCGGTCAAGTCCGGCCGCCGACCGCGCGCGGCAACGACAGCGCCATCCCAGCACTCCTCGCCTGGCCGAAATCGGCGACGCCCGGGCGGTGGACGGCACACGTATCAGCCCGTTAGTAGTCGGCAAGCAGTGCGCAGAAGTTCCCGCGCGTTATCGACTCATCGAAAGCTCAGAGAAAGACGCGCCCGATCGGCGCGCCGGTGATGCCGCGGCGAGCTCAGGCCCGGACGGCGCTGACCAGCGTGTTGCGGGCGATCATCGGCCCGGCTTCGGTCTCGGGCCCGGGGACCGGACGGCCGACCTCGCGCAGGTAGTCGGCCAACGGGGTGCCGACCGCGTTCCAGCCGTGCTGACCGAACCATTCGGTGGCCGGGGCGTGTCGCTCGTTGTAGACCAACTGGAAGAACACCCGCTTGTCACCCTGCTCGGCGGCCGCGCGCTCTTCGGCGACGGCGGCCTCGAAATCGTCGGGCTGCAGCGGTGTGCCGTCCTCGACGGCGACATGGCTACCGTGTCCGGCCAGGCCGTCGATACCGGTGAACAGCTGCTCCTGAGCCGTGGCCGGCAGATAGATCAACAGCCCCTCGGCAATCCACGCCGACGGCTTGGCCGGGTCGAAACCGCTGTCCCGCAAAGCTTGTGGCCAGTCTTCGCGCAGATCGATAGCGATCTCCCGGCGCTCGGCGCGCGGCTGGTCGCCGTGACCGGCGAGCACCTCACGCTTGAAATCGAGGACCTGCGGACGGTCCAGCGCGAAGATCGTCGTCGCGGCGGGCCAGTCCAGCCGGTAGGCACGCGAGTCCAGTCCGGCCGCCAACACGACAACCTGCCGGACACCGGCGTCGGCGGCCCGCAGGAAGTACTCGTCGAAATACTTGGTGCGAGCGGCCTGGAAATTGACGAAGTGCTCGCCGAAGTCGGCGCTCTTGAGCTGGTGGTCGGGTTCCTTGCCGTCGAGCACGCCCGCCGACCAATCACCGACGGCGCGGCAGAAGATCTCCGCATAGGGGTCGACGACCAGCGGGTTGGGTTTTTGCGCCTCTAGCGCCCGCGCCGTCGCTACGAATAACGCCGTCGAACCGACGCTTGTTGTGATGTCCCAGGTATCACCTTCGCTACGCACTCAACCGACAGTACCCGCCGCGCGCAAGCACCTTTCCCGCTGCGGTGCAACGGGTCTTGAGCACCGACATCGCACGTTTCCATCGGTCGACGGCCCGGTGAACTGCCGCCGACGACAGCGTTGAGTCGTCAGCCGTCGCGATCGTGCGGCCCCTCGCCACCGTCGGAATCCCAGCTGCCCGGGAGCATCGGCAGGCGGGGCCCACCCCCGAATTCATCCCCGGCCAGGGTGGTCAGGCCCGCCGCGGCGGCAGTCCGCTTGCGCGCCGTGCCGGTGAACCCGAGACTTCCGGCGCCACTCTCCGACACTGCGGACGACCCACCCCAGTCCGGATCGACGTCGACGTTCATGTCCATGAACTCGTCACCATGGTCGTGCTGCCGGGTCCGCCCCCGGCGGCGGGCCCGGGCCTGCTCTCGCGCGGCCGCCGCGGCCGCCGCTGCGGCCGAATCAGGTTCCACTGCTTTCTTTTTCGCGCCCGCGGCCGCGCTGGCGCTCATCCCGGTACCGAACCCGATGCCGGGTGGCGCCACGAAATAAGGCGGTGCGAAACCGGGCACGGCGGGCGGCGCAGCGGGTGGCGCCGCACTGGCCACGGCGCTCGCCGCGGGAGCCGGCGCGGGTGCCGGTGCCGTCGCGGGGGCGGCAGCCGGGGCGGCGATGGGCGTCGTGCCGAGTGCCACCGGCAGACTGGGCACCTCGGGCACGCCCGGCGGCGGCACCGGCACCGCCGCAGCTGCGGGCAGTGCGGCGAGCCCCGCGAAACCGGCAACCGCCCCGAAGGGCGCCACCGCGACGAGCATCGGGAGCAGCAGCAACTGCGGCGCGGCCGGGAGAAAACTGGCGAGCTGGGCCAGGTGGGTCGGCCAGTCGAGCAGCACCAGCTCGGCGAGGAATTGGAAAGCCGCCGCAGGGTTTTCCAGCAATAGCTGCCCGAACCGTTGAAAATCCGAGAAAAGCTCGAGGGCTCGAGCTACCCACCACAGCAATTCGCCCGGGTTCGTATACGCGTCCAGTGGGAGCCCGTTCAAAGTCCCCTCGACGGGGGTCCCAATCGATACCGAAGGCCCGCAGGATTTGGGCGACGAACCGGTTGAGCCAGCTGTCGAACCCGTGGTCATGGCCCTCGTGATCGTGATCGTGGTCGTCGTGATCGTGATCGTGCGCGGCCGCGGCCTCCGACCTCAGGATCTGCGGCGCCGGCTCGGTCGGCGGGGTGGCCGCCACCGCCGCGGTGGAGACGGCCTGATAGGCCGTCATCGTGCCGGCCGCCTGAACCCACATCCGCGCATAGTCGGCCTCGTTGACCGCGATTGGAATCGTATTGATCCCAAAGAAATTGGTTGCCATCAGCACGCCGTGTACGGCGTGGTTGGCGGCCAGCTCGCCCACGGTCGGCATGGCAGCCAACGCCGCGGTGTAGGCCGTGCCGGCCGTTTCGTGCTGCGCGGCCGCCGCGGCGCTGTGCGCGCTGGCCTGGTTCAACCACGCCAGATACGGGCCATGCGCGGCGGCGTACGACTCGGCGCTGGGCCCCTGCCATACGCCGGCGTGCGTCGAGGCCAGCACCGCGTCGAGTTCTGCTGCGGCCGAAGCATATTCGGCGCTGATCGAACTCCACGCCGCCGCCGCGGCAAACATCGAAGAGGGGCCCGGGCCACTGCTCAGCAAGGCCGAGTGGACCTCCGGCGGCGACGCCATCCAAATCGGGGCGGTCATCGGCAACTCCTGGGCTGGACGAGCTAACGGTCGCCGAGGAGCCTAACTGAAAATGGTTGTCGTTATCAACACGCGCAGCAAAGCCTGCGCAGCACTAGACCAACGGGCGTCCCGTCCGGATCCGGCGGTCCAGGTCCCAGAGCGTCAGGTTGAACGGGAACTGCCGGATGACCCGCGGCAGCAAGCGATTCACGACTCCCAGCACCGACATCAGCCGGTCGAAGCGCCGCTGTTTGGCAGCGTCCCACGGCAGCCGCATCTCGTCGCGAAACTGTTGCGGCAGAAAGCCGGTGGTGATCAGCAGGTTGAAATTCTCCAATGGTTCGGCGAGCCGGCGGGGCAGGCGTACCCCGCGCACCCGGGACACCGCAATCGGATACAGGAATTCGCGGACGGCGTCGTCGATGTGCACCTTGTCCAGCGATTCCTGCCAGTACTTGTCGAAGGCGGCCCGGTCTGCCGGCCACATCTCCGGCGGCACCTGCAGCGTGGTGCCCAACGACATGCCCTCGCGATAGAGGCGATCGGCGTCCTGCTCGTCCAGCTCGCCGACAAACGTGCGGTAGATGTCGACGCCGCCCTTGTAGATGCAGGCCGCCACCCACAGCTGCAATTCGGGATCAAAGGCGTTGTACTGCACCGGATCGTCGGGCCTCGAGTAGACCTGTGCGTGCGCCCGATTGACCGCGCGGCGGTAGGCGGCCTTCTGGGCGTCGGTCCCGCCATTGGCGACCGCGATGTAGGTGAAGGTGGTGCGCGCCCGCTTGATCGGGTGGCGATCGATGCGGCCGCTCTCGACGCGGCTCTCCGCCACGCCGTGGCCGACGCCGGGACGCGCGAGCTCCATGATCACGTTGGCCGGACCGGCCAGCAGCGCGATCCCCATCAGGGCGTAGTTGTCGGGATTCGGCCGCCGTCGGCCATCGCGGGGTGGATCGGAGATCGGGCGCTCGACATGCGGAATCAGTGGTTGAACCGCCTCGTGAATCGCCATCCGGATACCCCTCCGCCACTGCGCACACCAAATGTGACAACGCTTGTTTCCTGATATTGTCCGCGCATCGCGCCGGTGTCAAGATGGTGGTCATGGCCGAGACCCCGAGCGAACGCCCCTACCGCGGCGTCGACGCCGCCCGGCGACTGGCCGAGCGGCGGGGCCGGCTGCTGGCCGCGGGCCTGGACCTGCTGGGCGCCGACCAGCAAGATGCCTCCGCCCTGACGGTTCGTGCGGTCTGCACCCGGGCCGGCCTGACCCCGCGCTATTTCTACGAAAGCTTCAGCGACAGAGACGGATTCGTGGGCGCGGTGTTCGACTCGGTGATCGCCGACCTGGCGGCCACCACCCAGGCCGCGGTGGCGGCGGTGCCGATACCCGAACAGTCCCGCGCCGGTATGGCCAACATCGTGCGGACCATCGCCGAGGATCCCCGCGTCGGGCGCCTGATGTTCAGCACCCAGCTCGCCGACGCGGTGATCGTGCGTAAACGCGCCGAATCCACCGCGCTGTTCGCGATGCTGCTGGGCCAGCACGGCGGCGACATGCTGCGGATGCCGGCGAACAACAGCATGAAGGCGGGCGCGCACTTCGCCGTCGGCGGCGTCGGGCAGATGATCAGCGCCTGGCTGGTCGGCGACGTGCTGCTAGACCCCGAGCAACTCGTCGCTCAGCTCGCCGTGCTGCTCGACGAACTCGCTCACCCGCGGCTCTACGGCCTCACGGAAACAACGGGAGCTGCCACAGCCGCATCCCGGGATCCAGGAGCCACAGACGCAACATCGTGAGCCGCATGATGCGCTGCGCGCCGCGGATCATGAAAATCGCGAGCGGCACCTCGATGCCCAGTGCGGTCACCACCGACAGCCAGACGTCCTCAGGTCCGGCGGTCATCAGGTCGAACCAGGCGTCACAGATCAACAGCACGCCGGAGGTGAACGCCGCGAACAGCAGTACCTGGCGGCGGAAGTAACCGAAAACCGCTGTCGCGATCATGAATCCGGCCAAGAGAATGTCGAAGCCCACCCAGGTCAACGGCCAGTTGTGTGCGACATATTTGTCCGGCAGCGTCAGCGAGAGATAGACCAGCCACGGAATCATCGCGACCGAGCCACCGATCATCAGGCCCAGCCGGATGCGCCGGATTCGGGTCAGCACTATCGGGTCGATGACATCGTGGAGCGGCGCCTCCAGTCGCATGATCAGGTCGCGCCGCTGCGCGGGTGTCAACGCCGCGATCTGTTCGTCGGTCAAAATGCCGTCGGTCATCATGACTCCCCCGGCTCGGCCACGGTTTTGCCGATTAGGTTACGGCGTGCTCCCGGGGCCGCCGGTCGGCCGCCGTCTTGGGCACAGCCTGGGCGTCGGCGGCCCCGAATTCCTTTACCCAGCAAGCGAACTCAAGTGTGACGCCGTCGGGGTCCTGGAAATAGAACGAGCGCACGTAGACACCGGGATGCAGGGTCGCCGAAACCTGCATCTCGCTCTCATCGTGGTTGAGGATCGGGCCGACCCGGACGCCCTTGTCCTTGAGCCGCTGCCGGTAGGCGTCGAACTTCTCGGCCGGAACGTGAAAGGCGAGATGGTTCATCGTGCTGACCGCGCTGGTGATGTCCCCGATACCCGGGATTGCCTCCGGCGACGAGATGCCGGGCACCCGATCGGGCGCGTCGGCGAACCAGAAGAACGCGACACAGTCGCCGTTGCCGGCATCGAAGAAGAAGTGCTGCCCGGCACCGTGCGGCAGATCGAGCGACTTGATCAGCGGCATGCCGAGGATGTTGGTGTAGAAGTCCACGGTGCGAGCCATGTCGGAACACACCAGCGCAACATGATTGATCCCGCCGAGTTCGAATTCGGTGTTGGGGTTGTCGGGCTTGATCATGTTGCGGCTCCGATCGATTGGGCCTGGTCAATCCATAAAACTGAATCTAACATCAGATTCAGTTTCGATCCAGGAGGAACATCAGGTGTCGACCGCGGCGGAATCCAACGGCCAGCTGGCCGAGTTTCCGACGCACCGCGGCAGACGGACGCAGGCGGCGATCGACGCCGCCGCGCGAACGGTGATCGCGCGCAAAGGGATTCTGGCCACCACGATCGCCGACATCGCCGCGGAGGCGGGCCGCTCGTCGGCATCCTTCTACAACTACTACGACTCCAAAGAGGCGATGGTCCGGCAGTGGGCGTTGCGCTTCCGCGACGAGGTCAACGAGCGCGCGCGCTCGGTCACCGGGCATGGCTTGTCCAACCGGCAACGCGCCCACGAGGCCGCCGCGGCGCACTGGCACACCTACCGCAATCGACTCGCCGAGGTGATCAGCGTGTCCCAACTGGCGACGGTCAACGACGACTTCGCGCAGTACTGGTCCGAAATCTGCGATATTCCAATCTCTTTCATCGCAGAGACGGTCCGGCGCGCGCCAAACCAAGGGGTATTGCGCGGGCGACGACCCGCAGCTGATCGCCGAGGCGATCGTGGCGATGTTCAACCAGTTCTGTTACATCCAGCTCACCCGTGCGGCCTCGGATGAACTCGACGACCAGGCCTGCATCCAAACCCTCGCCAACATCTACCACCGGGCGATCTACTCGAAGGAAGGTCGCTGAATTGACGCCGAATAGCGGCAATGCCGGGGTTGTCTGCGAGTTCGTCGGCCTGCCATCGCCCACCGCCGGGCGCGCCGGCGCGGGCGGGCATCCGTGCCAGGGGCTGTATCACCGCGGCGTGGGACGGAAACCCCGGGTGGCCATGATCGCCACGCACTACCAAATCGATTTCGCCGAGCACTATCTCGCCGATTACCTGGCCATTCGGGGTATCAGCTTCTTGGGCTGGAACACCCGGTTTCGCGGTTTCGAGAACAACTTCCTGCTCGACCACGCGCTGGTCGACATCGGCGTGGGGGTCCGCTGGCTGCGCGAGGTGCAGGGCGTGGATACCGTTGTATTGCTGGGTAACTCGGGAGGCGGGTCGTTGATGTCGGCCTATCAGTCGCAGGCCGTCGACCCGAATGTAACCCCGCTGCCCGGCATGCGGCCGGCGGCCGGGCTCACGGAGTTGCTCCCCGCCGACGGCTTCATCGCCACCGCCGCGCATCCCGGGCGCCCGGAGGTGCTGACCGCCTGGATGGACGCCTCCGTCGTCGACGAAAACGATCCCGTCGCCACCGATCCCGAGCTCGACCTGTTCAACGAGGTCAACGGCCCGCCGTACCCGCCGGAGTTCATCGCCCGCTATCGCTCGGCGCAGACCGCGCGCAACCACGCCATCACCGACTGGGCCGAGACTGAGCTCAAACGCGTTCGCGCCGCGGGGTTTTCCGATCGTCCGTTCTCGGTCATGCGAACCTGGGCCGATCCCCGCATGGTCGATCCGAACATCGAGCCCACCAAGCGGGCGCCCAACCAGTGCTACGCGGGCGTGCCGGCCAAGGCCAACCGGTCCGCACAGGGCATCGCCGCATCCTGCACCCTGCGCAACTGGCTGGGCATGTGGAGCCTGCGGGTGGCCCAGACCCGGGCCGAGCCGCACCTGCGCCGCATCGACTGCCCGGCCCTGGTGATCAACGCCGAGGCCGACACCGGCGTGTTTCCGTCTGACGCCCAACGCATCTTCGACGCACTCGCCGGGACCGACAAGTCGCAGGTCTCGATCGACAGCGACCACTACTTCACCACCCCGGGCGCGCGCAGCGAGCAGGCGGATACCATCGCTAGGTGGATCAGCAAGCGGTGGCGCTGAGAGTTCTCGCCCACTTCGTTCCCGGTGACAAAGTTCTCGATTTCCTTGCAGCCGAAGCAGATTGGCTCGACATTCGGTGGTGCGCCGCCGACGACGACGCGGGCTTCTATCGCGAGCTGCCCGAAGCCGAGGTGATTTGGCACGTACTACGGCCGTTGTCGAGCGCCGACCTGCAACGCGGAGCACGGCTGCGGCTGGTGCACAAGCTCGGCGCCGGCGTGAACACCATCGACGTGGCCACCGCGACCGAGCGCGGCATCGCGGTCGCCAACATGCCCGGCGCCAATGCGCCGTCGGTGGCCGAGGGCACCGTGCTGTTGATGCTCGCCGCGCTGCGCAGGCTGCCGGAGCTGGACCGCGCCACCCGCCAGGGGCGCGGCTGGCCGCTGGATCCCGGGCTGGGCGAGACGGTCCGCGACATCGGCGGCTGCACCATCGGACTGGTCGGCTACGGCAATATCGCCAAACGCGTCGGAGACATCGTCCGCGCCATGGGCGCCACCGTCGTGCACACCAGCACGCGCGACGACGGCCGGCCCGGCTGGCGGCCGCTGCCCGAACTGCTGGCCGTCAGCGACATCGTCTCGCTGCACCTACCGTTGACGGAGCAGACCCATCATCTGCTCGACCGGGACGCGATCGCGTTGATGAGGCCCAGCGCGGTACTCGTCAACACGTCGCGCGGGGCCATCGTCGACGAAGACGCGCTTGTCGGCGCGTTGCGCGACGGGCGGCTGGCCGCCGCGGGCCTCGACGTTTTCGAGGCCGAGCCGACGCCGCCGGACAATCCGCTGTTCGGCCTGGACAACGTGGTGCTGACACCGCACGTCACCTGGTACACCGCGGACACGATGCGGCGCTACCTCGTCGAGGCCGTGGCTAATTGCCGTCGCCTGCGCGACTGCGAGCCGCTGGCCAATGTAGTCAACCAACCGACCGGTTATTAGATTGATGGGTGCTCGGCCGAAACGAACCCCGAAAGCATGGGAAGGCGACCAATGCCGATCGCAATAATTTCTGAGCATCAAGATCTGGCCGACTCGGTGCGATCTCTGGTGGCGCGCGTCGCGCCGTCCGAGGTGCTGCACGCGGCCATGGAGACCCCGGTCGAGAACCCGCCACCGTACTGGCAAGCGGCCGCCGAACAAGGCCTGCAGGGTGTTCACCTCGCCGAGTCGGTCGGCGGGCAGGGCTTCGGCCTGCTCGAACTGGCCATTGTGCTGGCGGAGTTCGGCTACGGCGCCGTGCCCGGGCCGTTCGTGCCGTCGGCGATCGCCAGCGCGCTGATCGCCTCGCACGACCCCGACGCCAAAGTGCTCGCCGACCTGGCGTCCGGCGCGGCGATCGCCGCCTACGCGCTGGACTCCGGGCTGACCGCCACCCGCAAGGGCGACGTGCTGGTGATCCGCGGCGAAGTGCGCGCGGTGCCCGCCGCCGCGCAGGCATCGGTGCTGGTGCTTCCGGTGGCCATCGACAGCGGGGACGAGTGGGTGGTGCTGCGCGCCGACGACCTCGAGATCGAGCCGGTGCAGAGCCTGGACCCGCTGCGGCCGATCGCGCATGTGCGGGCCGACGCCGTCACCGTCGGCGACGACGCCCTGTTGAGCACCCTGACCATGAAGACCGCCTATGCGCTGATGTCGACGCTGTTGTCGGCCGAGGCGATCGGCGTGGCCCGGTGGGCGACCGATACGGCGTCGGAATACGCCAAGATCCGGGAGCAGTTCGGCCGCCCGATCGGCCAGTTCCAGGCCATCAAGCACAAGTGCGCGGAGATGATCGCCGACACCGAGCGGGCCACCGCGGCGGTGTGGGACGCGGCACGCGCGATCGACGAGGCCTCTGCCGACGTGGAGTTCGCCGCCGCCGTGGCCGCGACGCTGGCGCCCGCGGCCGCCCAGCGGTGTACGCAGGACTGCATTCAGGTGCACGGCGGCATCGGCTTCACCTGGGAACACGACACCAACGTGTTCTACCGCCGGGCACTGATGCTGGCCGCCTGCTTCGGCCGCAGCGCAGACTACCCGCAGAAGGTGGTCAACACCGCGACCACCACCGGCATGCGCCCGGTGGACATCGACCTAGATCCCGAGACCGAGAAGCTGCGCGAGGAGATCCGCGCCGAGGTCACCGCGCTCAAGGCGATGGACCGGGAGCCGCGCACCGTGGCGCTCGCCGAGGGCGGCTGGGTCTTGCCGTACCTGCCCAAGCCGTGGGGCCGGGCGTCCAGCCCGATCGAGCAGATCATCATCGCCCAGGAGTTCACCACCGGGCGGGTGCGGCGGCCGCAGGTCGGCATCGCCGCGTGGATCATCCCGTCGATCGTCGCGTTCGGAACCGAGGAGCAAAAGCTACGGTTCCTGCCGCCGACCTTCCGCGGCGAGATGATTTGGTGCCAGCTGTTTTCCGAGCCCGGCGCCGGATCGGATCTGGCCGGGCTGACCACGAAGGCGACCCGGGCCGACGGCGGCTGGCGCATTACCGGCCAGAAGATCTGGACGACGGCCGCGCAGTACTCCCAATGGGGCGCGCTGCTGGCCCGGACGGACCCGGCGGCGCCCAAGCACAACGGCATCACGTACTTCCTGCTGGACATGAAGAGCGAGGGTGTGACGGTCAAGCCGCTGCGTGAGCTGACCGGCAACGCGATGTTCAACACCGTCTACATCGACGACGTGTTCGTGCCCGACGAGTGCGTGTTGGGCGAGGTCAACCGCGGCTGGGAAGTCAGCCGCAACACCCTGACCGCGGAGCGGGTGTCGATCGGCAGCAGCGACGCGAACTTCCTGGCGACCCTGCCGCAGTTCGTCGAGTTCGTTCGCGACGGCCAATTCGATCAGCTCGCCCAGCACCGGGCCGGGCAGTTGATCGCCGAAGGGCATGCGGCGAAGGTGCTGAACCTGCGCTCGACGCTGTTGACGCTGGCCGGGGGCGACGCCATGCCGTCCGCGGCGATCTCCAAGCTGCTGTCGATGCGCACCGGCCAGGGCTACGCCGAATTCGCGGTGTCCTCGTTCGGTACCGACGCCGCGATCGGCGACCCCGATCAACTGGCGGGCAAGTGGGGCGAATACCTGCTGGCCAGCCGGGCCACCACCATCTACGGCGGCACGTCGGAAGTGCAGCTCAACATCATCGCCGAGCGACTGCTGGGCCTGCCCCGCGACCCGTAAAAAATCCATGCCGACCCGGGGCCGGTCCCAGGTCGGCATGGACGTCTATTGAGTTTGGGGGCCACGCCGGCCTGAGATTGTCAGACCGGCGTGGGTCCCCCCCCCCCCCCCGGGATGCGGGTCGGCCAGCCTGCTACTTGGCAGGACGAGGCCGGCCGACCCCGCGATCTTGGTGGCTCACCACTGGCTTCACCACCAGGGACGCCACCAGTTGCCCCAACCCCAGCCAGGGTGTCCCCAACCATGACCCCAGCCGCGGCCCCAGCCACCGCCGTGATCCCAACCGTGGCCCCAGCCACCGCCGCGACCCCAGCCACCGCCGTGTCCCCAGCCGCCGTGGCCGCCGCCGGGACCCCAGCCGTGACCGCCGTGGCCGCCGCCCGGCCGCTCGGGAAGGATCCCGGGGCTCAGCGGTGCGCCGCCGTGCGGGCCGCCAATGTCGAACGTGGTCGCAGGGGCGGGCGCCGGTGCGGCCTGCGCCGCCGGGATGCCGCCGAACAGCATCGCCCCGGCCACCGCGCCGGCGCCGACAGCACCAGCGGCCGCGCCGCGGATCGATCGCAGTGAATTCCTCATGATGAGCTCCTTCCGAGACCCCAATTCCCCGATATCTCGAAACGCTACGCATAAATTCCTAGGCAAACAATGGCAACCGACCTAAATGGAGCTGTGAATTGGATAACATTTCAATGCTGCACAATTGCGCATTTCCAATAATACTTATTTGCGTTTATCAGGAAGGGTATAAATACTGAGATCAGTAGTCACTGATTGCCGAGTAATACCAGTTCAAGTCCGTTCTACTGATGTACTGAGGTACAGATTTTTACACTTCAGTAGATCTGCATATCAGCACTATTATGTGCCCCACCCGACCGATTCAAACGCTTTTTATCGCGGGCCAAAAATACTCCACCAACAAAGACATGATCGCTCAAGGAGTGGCGTGTTTTATTTCCATTGCGACAACCCAGAATTTCCGCTGGTGACGCCTTCCTGCCCGTGCCGGTCGTCCGTAACACCCGAGGTCGCGCGACGCGACTTACGCTGATGTCAGTGAGACAATCAGTAGGCAACGTGCACGCAAGCACTGATTTACTGATTGGGACCCACGGGAGGGACGGTCGCCCAAGTGAGCTTCAACCCCGGCCACATCGGGCCCGGCGCAGGAGCGTTCCGGGGGCAGATGTCCGCCGCCACACCGGCCGGAGACAGCGCACCGACGGAACGCCTCACCGGCTTCCGGCAGCCGCGCCCCCAGCGGATCGTCAACGAGCCCGCGGAACCGAGGTCACGCTCCACGGGCGAAACGCCGCGCATCCAGCGGACGCGTCGCACCGTCGATCTCCCGGCCGCTACCCATCGGGCCCTCGACATCTGGCAGCGCGAAGCCGCCGACCAACTGGGCGTCGCCCGGGTCACCGGGCAAGAGGTGCTGACCGCGCTGATCGATCAGCTGTTGGCCGATCCCCAACTCGCAGCCCAGATCACCCGGGCCATTCAGGACCGGCGCTAGGCCACGGCACGACCGGCCGCTAGTCGACCTGCATTTCGCGCAGCTCGCGCTTGAGGATCTTGCCGGTCGGGTTGCGCGGCAGCTCCTCGAGGAAGATCACCTCGCGCGGCACCTTGTAGCGCGCCAGGTGGTCGCGCACGTATCCCTTGATGGTGTCCTCGTCGACGTCGGCGCCTTCCTTCTTGACCACGAAGGCGCGCAGCCGGTGGCCCCACTCCTTGTCCTCGACACCGATCGCGGTGGCCTCCACCACGGCTTCGTGTCCGCTGATCAGGTCCTCGACCTCGGCGGGGAACACGTTCTCGCCGCCGGACACGATCATCTCGTCGTCGCGGCCGCTGACGTAGAGCAGACCGTGTTCGTCGAAGTAACCGACGTCGCCCGACGACATCAGACCGTCGATGATCTGCTTGTGCCCGCCGCCGGTGTAGCCCTCGAACGGGAAGGCATTGCCGACGAAGATGCGTCCCACGCCGCCCTGGGCCACCTCGTTGCCGTTGTCGTCGAGGATCTTGACCTTCACACCCTTGACGACCGGGCCGACCGTCGACGCATTCTTTTCCAGGTCCTCGGGCCTGGCGATCGTGGCGAACGCGATCTCCGTCGAGCCGTACATGTTGTAGACCACCGGACCGATGTCCTTCAGCGTGCGGGTCGCCAGCTCGGCACCCAGCTGCGATCCCGAGACGAAGATGATCTTCAGGCTGGACAGGTCGGGCTTGGTGTCCATCTTTTCCAGCGCGTCGAGGAGCCGGGACAACATCACCGGCACCACGACCATGGCCGTCACCTTGTGCTTCTCGATGTCTTCGAGCACCAGCGGCGGCTTGAATTTGCGCCGCAGCACCAGCGTGGACCCCAGGAACATCGCGATGGTGGCGTGCAGATAGCCGAGCGCGTGGAACATCGGCGCCGGCAGCGAGGTGATCTCGTTCGCCTTGAACGGAACGTGCGACAGGATGCCGCCGACCGGGGCCAGCGTGGGCGGGGTGCTGCGGTTCGCGCCCTTGGGCGTGCCGGTCGTCCCACTGGTCAGGATGATGATCGACGCGTGCTTGGTGGCCTTCGGAGCGGGCTCTTTGCTGCTGCGCGCGATTAGCTCGGCGAGGGTCTCGTCGGTGCTGCCGGACGGCTCGTCGCTGTCCGGGTTGACCCCGAGCGCGCGCAGCTTGCCCAGCGTCGGCTCGGCCTTGCTCACCGCGTTGGTGTACTCGTCGTCGTAGATGATGACCTTGGCGCCCTCACGCTCGGACACCTCTTTGATCTGCGGTCCGGAGAATTCGCTGTTGAGCAGGATGATGCGGGCGCCGACGCGGGCCGCGCCGTAGTTGGCGATGACGAACCAGCGGTGGTTACGGGCCAGGATGGCGACGCCGTCGCCGCCCTTGACGCCCTTGTCGATCAGGCCGTTGGCCACCGCGTGGGCGGCCTCGTCGAGCTGCTGATAGCTGAGCTCGCCCTCTTCGTCGATCAGCGCCGCGCGGTCGGGAGTGCGCCGGGCGTTGAGCGACGGCAGCATGCCGAACTCGCCCCACTTCACGATGTCCGTTGCCAGCGCGGCGTAGTTCTGCGGCGGCTCCAGCTTGAACGCTCCCGCCTCGAAGATCTTGCGCACGTAGTGCAACTCCGCGGAGCCGCGTTCGACGTACTGCTGGAGCTTGGAAACCGCTTGCCCGGCCGGGCCTGGAAGGTTAGGCATTACCTCACCATATGTGACGCGGGTCGCAACGCGGCCAGAAAATCCGCGTGGAATTACGATGAACCGCATGACCGGTCCGGTGTCATTGGAGGTTGCCGGACATCAGGTCACGATCACGCACCCGGACAAAATCGTCTTCGAGGCCCGCGGTGAAACGGGGCCCTACACCAAGCTCGACCTGGTCCGCTATTACCTCTCGGTCGCCGATGGAGCGTTGCGGGGAGTGGCCGGCCGGCCGATGATCCTGAAGCGCTTCGTCAAGGGGATCACGCAAGAAGCGGTGTTCCAGAAACGCGCGCCGACGAAACGACCGGACTGGGTCGACGTTGCCGAACTCCACTACGCGCGGGGCACATCCGCCGCGGAGGCCGTGATCCACGATGCCGCCGGGCTGGCGTGGGCGATCAACCTGGGTTGCGTGGACCTCAACCCGCATCCGGTGCTCGCCACCGACCTGGATCACCCCGACGAGCTGCGGGTCGATCTGGATCCGATGCCCGGCGTCGACTGGCGAGGGATCGTCGACGTGGCCCTGGTGGTCCGCGACGTGCTGGAGGACTACGGCCTGGTCGGGTGGCCGAAGACGTCCGGGTCGCGGGGCTTTCACATCTACGCCCGCATCTCCCCGCGCTGGGAGTTCCGTCAGGTCCGGCTGGCCGCCCAGACCGTGGCCCGCGAGGTCGAACGGCGGGTTCCCGACGCGGCGACCAGCCGCTGGTGGAAGGAAGAGCGCGAGGGCGTCTTCGTCGACTTCAACCAGAACGCGAAGGACCGCACGGTCGCGTCGGCCTACTCGGTGCGGGCCACCCCGGATGCCCGGGTGTCGACGCCGCTGCACTGGGACGAGGTCGCCGACTGCCGGCCGGAGGCGTTCACGATCGCCACCGTTGCCGACCGGTTCGCCGATATCGGCGATCCGTGGGCGGGGATGGACGACGCGGTCGGCGAGCTGGACCGGCTGTTGATGCTGGCCGAGGAGATGGGTCCGCCGGAGCGCGCACCCCGCGGCTCGGGAAAGAGTGCCGACGGCCGGCGCCAGTCCTCGATGCCGCTGATCGAGATCGCCCGGACCAAGACCAAGGACGAGGCGATGGCCGCGCTGGACACCTGGCGCGCCCCGCTACCCCGCCGTCGCCGAGCGGTTGCAGCCGGCCGACGTGCTGGTCGACGGCATGCGGGGGCCGAGTTCGATTTGGTACCGGATCCGGATCAATCTGCAGCACGTTCCGGCCGATCAGCGCCCGCCGCAGGAGCAGCTGATCGCCGACTACAGCCCTTGGAAAGGGGAGGGGCAGGGCTACACCCCGCCGGCTTCCCGGCCGGGCGCCGCGGGTACCGAAAGTTGAGGCCGCCGCGCTGAGCGGTCAGACCGAGCGGCGATGCAGGTCAGCGTCGGCGACGCGATACTCTCACGCGATGCGACAGGGATGGAATCGGCGAGGGTTCTTGCAGCTCGCCGGTGCCGCTGCGGCCGCGGCGGCGGCCGGGGTGTCGGCAGGGTGCTCGGATCCCAAACCCAAGACGCCGAGCGCGCCGGGCGGCGAAGGCGTGACGATCACCCATCTCTTCGGCCAGACCGTCATCAAGACGCCACCCAAGCGCGTGGTCAGCGCCGGCTACACCGAACAAGACGACCTGCTCGCGCTCGGCGTCGTACCGATCGCGGTGACCAACTGGTTCGGTGATCAGCCGTTCGCGGTGTGGCCGTGGGCGCAGCCCAAGCTCGGTGGCGCCCAACCCGTAGTGCTGAACTTGGACAACGGAATTCAGGTTGACCAGATCTCGGGCCTCAAGCCCGATTTGATCGTCGCCATCAACGCCGGCTTGGACGCCGACACCTACCAGAAGCTGTCCGCGATCGCCCCGACCCTCGCGCAGTCCGGCGGCGACGCCTTCTTCGAGCCGTGGAAGGACCAGGCCACCGCGATCGGCCAGGCGGTGTTTCAGGCCGACCAGATGAAGGCGTTGATCGACGGCGTCGACAAGCAGTTCGTCGCCGTCGACCAGAATCATCCGCAGTGGCGGACCAAGCGGGCGTTGCTGATGCAGGGCAGCCTGTTCCGGGGCACCGTGGTCGCCACCGCGGCGGGCTGGCGTACCGACTTTCTCAACCAGATGGGTCTGGTAATCGCCGACAGCATCAAGCCTTTCGTCACCGATCACCGCGCCGTCATTCCGCGCGATCAGATCAAAACGGTGCTCGATTCCGCCGACGTGGTGATCTGGACGACCGAGAGTCCCGACGATCAGAAGGCGTTGCTGGCCGATCCCGAGGTGGCTGGGTCGCAGGCGACCGCGCAGAACCGCCACGTCTTCACCACCAAGGACCAGGCCGGTGCGATCGCTTTCGCGTCGCCGCTGAGCTACCCGATGGTCGCCGACCAGCTGCCCCCGATGATCGGCAAAGTCCTCGGATAGCCGCGGTTCTTTGAGCATTCGGTAAGGCAGCTCTGGCAGTGCTCGAAAATCCCGCGCCGCCCCCTTTGCCTGCCCCGATTCCGAAGTTACCGTTCAGTAATGAGCGTGACGGATCTCCCCGCGGACGTGCCGACCAATCTGGTGGGCAACGTCGTTCTGGACTACGGCGACCAGGCGCTGTTGGTGCAATGTGGCAGCACCGCAGAGGTATTGGCATGGGCGGACGCGTTGCGCGCGGCGGCGTTGCCCGGCGTGCTCGACATCGTTCCCGCCGCCCGCACGGTGCTGGTCAAACTCGACGGCCCGCGCTATCAGGGGGTCATCCGGCAGCGACTGCGCAAACTGCGGGTCTCCCCTGAGACGGCCGCCCCGGCCGAACGCATCGCCGACGTGGTGATCGACGTCGTCTACGACGGTCCGGACCTCGGCGAGGTCGCCAGCCACACCGGGCTGACGATCGCACAGGTCATCGACGCCCACACCGCCACGCTGTGGCGAGTCGGATTCAGTGGATTCGCACCAGGTTTCGCGTACCTGGTCGACGGCGACCCGCGGCTGCGGGTGCCGCGCCACGCCGAGCCGCGCACCGCGGTACCGGCCGGCTCGGTCGCACTCGCCGGCGAGTTCAGCGCGATCTACCCACGCCGTTCCCCGGCGGCTGGCAACTCATCGGTCACACCGACGCGGTCCTGTGGGACCTGGTGCGATCCGATCCGGCGTTGCTGACGCAGGGCATGTGGGTTCAATTCCGGGCCGTGTAACGCAAGGAGCATGCCGTGACAAACCCTGTTGTCAGCCTGGAAATTCTGCGCACCGGTCCGCTCGCCGTGGTCCAAGACCTCGGCCGGGTCGGGCAGGCCCACCTCGGCGTCGGCCGATCCGGCGCCGCGGATCGCCGCTCGCACAAACTCGCCAATCGGCTGGTCGCCAATCCCGACGACCGCGCCACCGTCGAAGTGACCTTCG
>JAQISU010000526.1:0-22680 GCA_029339505.1 Unio delphinus
CTATATTGGTGTCTTCTAGCCTTGCCTCGTATGCAGGGCCCATTTTCTCATGCTCCGATCTTTCTCCATTTCAGATGTCACTTTCATTGCAACTGGCACTTGTGACTAGGCGGCACTAGACGATTGATAGATACTTCAACAAATATCCATGGTAAGTACACAAATGACTGTCATTCCTAACTTTGTACTCTAGCATTGTCTTTCAATGCATCGCTTGCAATCTTTACTTGAAATTGTTTTCCTGTCATTTCGTATGCAATACAAGTGTAACATAGTCCATATTAAAAGCTGGTGTTGTGACTGCAGTGGCAGTATTTACCGTAGGAAACCGGTACATTACTCAAAGGAATAAACAAGAAGCCACTCGGCAGATACCTTTTATGTCGCCCGTGTGGCAAATGTGGCGCAGTTATGTTGGCGAAATGTGCCTGTAAAGCATGACCGACTGGCCTGAGGTGGCGTAGTTCAAATAGTTCCGTTTCCGAAGCCAACGTTGCAATAGAGTACTCCTATTTTACATTAGAGTAGCATTCAAATATTTTCCAAATGACATGATGTATAAATAGTACAATACGAAGATGAGGGGCTTACTATTGAAACGAGGATAGCAGTGTCCTTGTTGAGAAAATGGTCAGGACAATAAGAACTGATTGGTCTAAATAATTGAATTGATTGCAGGATCAAAAGATAATTTACGACTTGTTCATTTTTTTTCATATATAAACCGTATCCATTGCTAGACACTTTATCGCTTCTCGGCCTTTTGGCTAAGATCAAAGTGTAGTATCTGTTCTTATCAGCTTAATATCTGATACGTCCCCCATTGGGGGACTTCGATATTAAACTGATTTTTGGAACTGGGTGAGATGTCAGGGGCTTGCTCCGCTCTCGCCACGGGTTGGCCCGGTATTGCAGTACTTCCGGGATTGGCCCACTCCCCATGGGGAGTAAGAAATCAATCTAAAATAAGAAATTCATCTGTAGCAAACTTGATCTCAAGAATTCTAACCTTTGAAGCTCGTACTTTTTGGGTTTGATCATTATTTATTGTAAAGGGGCTCTGATACAAATTACACTAGCTTAAAGGACACCTACTATATTGGTGTCTTCTAGCCTTGCCTCGTATGCAGGGCCCATTTTCTCATGCTCCGATCTTTCTCCATTTCAGATGTCACTTTCATTGCAACTGGCACTTGTGACTAGGCGGCACTAGACGATTGATAGATACTTCAACAAATATCCATGGTAAGTACACAAATGACTGTCATTCCTAACTTTGTACTCTAGCATTGTCTTTCAATGCATCGCTTGCAATCTTTACTTGAAATTGTTTTCCTGTCATTTCGTATGCAATACAAGTGTAACATAGTCCATATTAAAAGCTGGTGTTGTGACTGCAGTGGCAGTATTTACCGTAGGAAACCGGTACATTACTCAAAGGAATAAACAAGAAGCCACTCGGCAGATACCTTTTATGTCGCCCGTGTGGCAAATGTGGCGCAGTTATGTTGGCGAAATGTGCCTGTAAAGCATGACCGACTGGCCTGAGGTGGCGTAGTTCAAATAGTTCCGTTTCCGAAGCCAACGTTGCAATAGAGTACTCCTATTTTACATTAGAGTAGCATTCAAATATTTTCCAAATGACATGATGTATAAATAGTACAATACGAAGATGAGGGGCTTACTATTGAAACGAGGATAGCAGTGTCCTTGTTGAGAAAATGGTCAGGACAATAAGAACTGATTGGTCTAAATAATTGAATTGATTGCAGGATCAAAAGATAATTTACGACTTGTTCATTTTTTTTCATATATAAACCGTATCCATTGCTAGACACTTTATCGCTTCTCGGCCTTTTGGCTAAGATCAAAGTGTAGTATCTGTTCTTATCAGCTTAATATCTGATACGTCCCCCATTGGGGGACTTCGATATTAAACTGATTTTTGGAACTGGGTGAGATGTCAGGGGCTTGCTCCGCTCTCGCCACGGGTTGGCCCGGTATTGCAGTACTTCCGGGATTGGCCCACTCCCCATGGGGAGTAAGAAATCAATCTAAAATAAGAAATTCATCTGTAGCAAACTTGATCTCAAGAATTCTAACCTTTGAAGCTCGTACTTTTTGGGTTTGATCATTATTTATTGTAAAGGGGCTCTGATACAAATTACACTAGCTTAAAGGACACCTACTATATTGGTGTCTTCTAGCCTTGCCTCGTATGCAGGGCCCATTTTCTCATGCTCCGATCTTTCTCCATTTCAGATGTCACTTTCATTGCAACTGGCACTTGTGACTAGGCGGCACTAGACGATTGATAGATACTTCAACAAATATCCATGGTAAGTACACAAATGACTGTCATTCCTAACTTTGTACTCTAGCATTGTCTTTCAATGCATCGCTTGCAATCTTTACTTGAAATTGTTTTCCTGTCATTTCGTATGCAATACAAGTGTAACATAGTCCATATTAAAAGCTGGTGTTGTGACTGCAGTGGCAGTATTTACCGTAGGAAACCGGTACATTACTCAAAGGAATAAACAAGAAGCCACTCGGCAGATACCTTTTATGTCGCCCGTGTGGCAAATGTGGCGCAGTTATGTTGGCGAAATGTGCCTGTAAAGCATGACCGACTGGCCTGAGGTGGCGTAGTTCAAATAGTTCCGTTTCCGAAGCCAACGTTGCAATAGAGTACTCCTATTTTACATTAGAGTAGCATTCAAATATTTTCCAAATGACATGATGTATAAATAGTACAATACGAAGATGAGGGGCTTACTATTGAAACGAGGATAGCAGTGTCCTTGTTGAGAAAATGGTCAGGACAATAAGAACTGATTGGTCTAAATAATTGAATTGATTGCAGGATCAAAAGATAATTTACGACTTGTTCATTTTTTTTCATATATAAACCGTATCCATTGCTAGACACTTTATCGCTTCTCGGCCTTTTGGCTAAGATCAAAGTGTAGTATCTGTTCTTATCAGCTTAATATCTGATACGTCCCCCATTGGGGGACTTCGATATTAAACTGATTTTTGGAACTGGGTGAGATGTCAGGGGCTTGCTCCGCTCTCGCCACGGGTTGGCCCGGTATTGCAGTACTTCCGGGATTGGCCCACTCCCCATGGGGAGTAAGAAATCAATCTAAAATAAGAAATTCATCTGTAGCAAACTTGATCTCAAGAATTCTAACCTTTGAAGCTCGTACTTTTTGGGTTTGATCATTATTTATTGTAAAGGGGCTCTGATACAAATTACACTAGCTTAAAGGACACCTACTATATTGGTGTCTTCTAGCCTTGCCTCGTATGCAGGGCCCATTTTCTCATGCTCCGATCTTTCTCCATTTCAGATGTCACTTTCATTGCAACTGGCACTTGTGACTAGGCGGCACTAGACGATTGATAGATACTTCAACAAATATCCATGGTAAGTACACAAATGACTGTCATTCCTAACTTTGTACTCTAGCATTGTCTTTCAATGCATCGCTTGCAATCTTTACTTGAAATTGTTTTCCTGTCATTTCGTATGCAATACAAGTGTAACATAGTCCATATTAAAAGCTGGTGTTGTGACTGCAGTGGCAGTATTTACCGTAGGAAACCGGTACATTACTCAAAGGAATAAACAAGAAGCCACTCGGCAGATACCTTTTATGTCGCCCGTGTGGCAAATGTGGCGCAGTTATGTTGGCGAAATGTGCCTGTAAAGCATGACCGACTGGCCTGAGGTGGCGTAGTTCAAATAGTTCCGTTTCCGAAGCCAACGTTGCAATAGAGTACTCCTATTTTACATTAGAGTAGCATTCAAATATTTTCCAAATGACATGATGTATAAATAGTACAATACGAAGATGAGGGGCTTACTATTGAAACGAGGATAGCAGTGTCCTTGTTGAGAAAATGGTCAGGACAATAAGAACTGATTGGTCTAAATAATTGAATTGATTGCAGGATCAAAAGATAATTTACGACTTGTTCATTTTTTTTCATATATAAACCGTATCCATTGCTAGACACTTTATCGCTTCTCGGCCTTTTGGCTAAGATCAAAGTGTAGTATCTGTTCTTATCAGCTTAATATCTGATACGTCCCCCATTGGGGGACTTCGATATTAAACTGATTTTTGGAACTGGGTGAGATGTCAGGGGCTTGCTCCGCTCTCGCCACGGGTTGGCCCGGTATTGCAGTACTTCCGGGATTGGCCCACTCCCCATGGGGAGTAAGAAATCAATCTAAAATAAGAAATTCATCTGTAGCAAACTTGATCTCAAGAATTCTAACCTTTGAAGCTCGTACTTTTTGGGTTTGATCATTATTTATTGTAAAGGGGCTCTGATACAAATTACACTAGCTTAAAGGACACCTACTATATTGGTGTCTTCTAGCCTTGCCTCGTATGCAGGGCCCATTTTCTCATGCTCCGATCTTTCTCCATTTCAGATGTCACTTTCATTGCAACTGGCACTTGTGACTAGGCGGCACTAGACGATTGATAGATACTTCAACAAATATCCATGGTAAGTACACAAATGACTGTCATTCCTAACTTTGTACTCTAGCATTGTCTTTCAATGCATCGCTTGCAATCTTTACTTGAAATTGTTTTCCTGTCATTTCGTATGCAATACAAGTGTAACATAGTCCATATTAAAAGCTGGTGTTGTGACTGCAGTGGCAGTATTTACCGTAGGAAACCGGTACATTACTCAAAGGAATAAACAAGAAGCCACTCGGCAGATACCTTTTATGTCGCCCGTGTGGCAAATGTGGCGCAGTTATGTTGGCGAAATGTGCCTGTAAAGCATGACCGACTGGCCTGAGGTGGCGTAGTTCAAATAGTTCCGTTTCCGAAGCCAACGTTGCAATAGAGTACTCCTATTTTACATTAGAGTAGCATTCAAATATTTTCCAAATGACATGATGTATAAATAGTACAATACGAAGATGAGGGGCTTACTATTGAAACGAGGATAGCAGTGTCCTTGTTGAGAAAATGGTCAGGACAATAAGAACTGATTGGTCTAAATAATTGAATTGATTGCAGGATCAAAAGATAATTTACGACTTGTTCATTTTTTTTCATATATAAACCGTATCCATTGCTAGACACTTTATCGCTTCTCGGCCTTTTGGCTAAGATCAAAGTGTAGTATCTGTTCTTATCAGCTTAATATCTGATACGTCCCCCATTGGGGGACTTCGATATTAAACTGATTTTTGGAACTGGGTGAGATGTCAGGGGCTTGCTCCGCTCTCGCCACGGGTTGGCCCGGTATTGCAGTACTTCCGGGATTGGCCCACTCCCCATGGGGAGTAAGAAATCAATCTAAAATAAGAAATTCATCTGTAGCAAACTTGATCTCAAGAATTCTAACCTTTGAAGCTCGTACTTTTTGGGTTTGATCATTATTTATTGTAAAGGGGCTCTGATACAAATTACACTAGCTTAAAGGACACCTACTATATTGGTGTCTTCTAGCCTTGCCTCGTATGCAGGGCCCATTTTCTCATGCTCCGATCTTTCTCCATTTCAGATGTCACTTTCATTGCAACTGGCACTTGTGACTAGGCGGCACTAGACGATTGATAGATACTTCAACAAATATCCATGGTAAGTACACAAATGACTGTCATTCCTAACTTTGTACTCTAGCATTGTCTTTCAATGCATCGCTTGCAATCTTTACTTGAAATTGTTTTCCTGTCATTTCGTATGCAATACAAGTGTAACATAGTCCATATTAAAAGCTGGTGTTGTGACTGCAGTGGCAGTATTTACCGTAGGAAACCGGTACATTACTCAAAGGAATAAACAAGAAGCCACTCGGCAGATACCTTTTATGTCGCCCGTGTGGCAAATGTGGCGCAGTTATGTTGGCGAAATGTGCCTGTAAAGCATGACCGACTGGCCTGAGGTGGCGTAGTTCAAATAGTTCCGTTTCCGAAGCCAACGTTGCAATAGAGTACTCCTATTTTACATTAGAGTAGCATTCAAATATTTTCCAAATGACATGATGTATAAATAGTACAATACGAAGATGAGGGGCTTACTATTGAAACGAGGATAGCAGTGTCCTTGTTGAGAAAATGGTCAGGACAATAAGAACTGATTGGTCTAAATAATTGAATTGATTGCAGGATCAAAAGATAATTTACGACTTGTTCATTTTTTTTCATATATAAACCGTATCCATTGCTAGACACTTTATCGCTTCTCGGCCTTTTGGCTAAGATCAAAGTGTAGTATCTGTTCTTATCAGCTTAATATCTGATACGTCCCCCATTGGGGGACTTCGATATTAAACTGATTTTTGGAACTGGGTGAGATGTCAGGGGCTTGCTCCGCTCTCGCCACGGGTTGGCCCGGTATTGCAGTACTTCCGGGATTGGCCCACTCCCCATGGGGAGTAAGAAATCAATCTAAAATAAGAAATTCATCTGTAGCAAACTTGATCTCAAGAATTCTAACCTTTGAAGCTCGTACTTTTTGGGTTTGATCATTATTTATTGTAAAGGGGCTCTGATACAAATTACACTAGCTTAAAGGACACCTACTATATTGGTGTCTTCTAGCCTTGCCTCGTATGCAGGGCCCATTTTCTCATGCTCCGATCTTTCTCCATTTCAGATGTCACTTTCATTGCAACTGGCACTTGTGACTAGGCGGCACTAGACGATTGATAGATACTTCAACAAATATCCATGGTAAGTACACAAATGACTGTCATTCCTAACTTTGTACTCTAGCATTGTCTTTCAATGCATCGCTTGCAATCTTTACTTGAAATTGTTTTCCTGTCATTTCGTATGCAATACAAGTGTAACATAGTCCATATTAAAAGCTGGTGTTGTGACTGCAGTGGCAGTATTTACCGTAGGAAACCGGTACATTACTCAAAGGAATAAACAAGAAGCCACTCGGCAGATACCTTTTATGTCGCCCGTGTGGCAAATGTGGCGCAGTTATGTTGGCGAAATGTGCCTGTAAAGCATGACCGACTGGCCTGAGGTGGCGTAGTTCAAATAGTTCCGTTTCCGAAGCCAACGTTGCAATAGAGTACTCCTATTTTACATTAGAGTAGCATTCAAATATTTTCCAAATGACATGATGTATAAATAGTACAATACGAAGATGAGGGGCTTACTATTGAAACGAGGATAGCAGTGTCCTTGTTGAGAAAATGGTCAGGACAATAAGAACTGATTGGTCTAAATAATTGAATTGATTGCAGGATCAAAAGATAATTTACGACTTGTTCATTTTTTTTCATATATAAACCGTATCCATTGCTAGACACTTTATCGCTTCTCGGCCTTTTGGCTAAGATCAAAGTGTAGTATCTGTTCTTATCAGCTTAATATCTGATACGTCCCCCATTGGGGGACTTCGATATTAAACTGATTTTTGGAACTGGGTGAGATGTCAGGGGCTTGCTCCGCTCTCGCCACGGGTTGGCCCGGTATTGCAGTACTTCCGGGATTGGCCCACTCCCCATGGGGAGTAAGAAATCAATCTAAAATAAGAAATTCATCTGTAGCAAACTTGATCTCAAGAATTCTAACCTTTGAAGCTCGTACTTTTTGGGTTTGATCATTATTTATTGTAAAGGGGCTCTGATACAAATTACACTAGCTTAAAGGACACCTACTATATTGGTGTCTTCTAGCCTTGCCTCGTATGCAGGGCCCATTTTCTCATGCTCCGATCTTTCTCCATTTCAGATGTCACTTTCATTGCAACTGGCACTTGTGACTAGGCGGCACTAGACGATTGATAGATACTTCAACAAATATCCATGGTAAGTACACAAATGACTGTCATTCCTAACTTTGTACTCTAGCATTGTCTTTCAATGCATCGCTTGCAATCTTTACTTGAAATTGTTTTCCTGTCATTTCGTATGCAATACAAGTGTAACATAGTCCATATTAAAAGCTGGTGTTGTGACTGCAGTGGCAGTATTTACCGTAGGAAACCGGTACATTACTCAAAGGAATAAACAAGAAGCCACTCGGCAGATACCTTTTATGTCGCCCGTGTGGCAAATGTGGCGCAGTTATGTTGGCGAAATGTGCCTGTAAAGCATGACCGACTGGCCTGAGGTGGCGTAGTTCAAATAGTTCCGTTTCCGAAGCCAACGTTGCAATAGAGTACTCCTATTTTACATTAGAGTAGCATTCAAATATTTTCCAAATGACATGATGTATAAATAGTACAATACGAAGATGAGGGGCTTACTATTGAAACGAGGATAGCAGTGTCCTTGTTGAGAAAATGGTCAGGACAATAAGAACTGATTGGTCTAAATAATTGAATTGATTGCAGGATCAAAAGATAATTTACGACTTGTTCATTTTTTTTCATATATAAACCGTATCCATTGCTAGACACTTTATCGCTTCTCGGCCTTTTGGCTAAGATCAAAGTGTAGTATCTGTTCTTATCAGCTTAATATCTGATACGTCCCCCATTGGGGGACTTCGATATTAAACTGATTTTTGGAACTGGGTGAGATGTCAGGGGCTTGCTCCGCTCTCGCCACGGGTTGGCCCGGTATTGCAGTACTTCCGGGATTGGCCCACTCCCCATGGGGAGTAAGAAATCAATCTAAAATAAGAAATTCATCTGTAGCAAACTTGATCTCAAGAATTCTAACCTTTGAAGCTCGTACTTTTTGGGTTTGATCATTATTTATTGTAAAGGGGCTCTGATACAAATTACACTAGCTTAAAGGACACCTACTATATTGGTGTCTTCTAGCCTTGCCTCGTATGCAGGGCCCATTTTCTCATGCTCCGATCTTTCTCCATTTCAGATGTCACTTTCATTGCAACTGGCACTTGTGACTAGGCGGCACTAGACGATTGATAGATACTTCAACAAATATCCATGGTAAGTACACAAATGACTGTCATTCCTAACTTTGTACTCTAGCATTGTCTTTCAATGCATCGCTTGCAATCTTTACTTGAAATTGTTTTCCTGTCATTTCGTATGCAATACAAGTGTAACATAGTCCATATTAAAAGCTGGTGTTGTGACTGCAGTGGCAGTATTTACCGTAGGAAACCGGTACATTACTCAAAGGAATAAACAAGAAGCCACTCGGCAGATACCTTTTATGTCGCCCGTGTGGCAAATGTGGCGCAGTTATGTTGGCGAAATGTGCCTGTAAAGCATGACCGACTGGCCTGAGGTGGCGTAGTTCAAATAGTTCCGTTTCCGAAGCCAACGTTGCAATAGAGTACTCCTATTTTACATTAGAGTAGCATTCAAATATTTTCCAAATGACATGATGTATAAATAGTACAATACGAAGATGAGGGGCTTACTATTGAAACGAGGATAGCAGTGTCCTTGTTGAGAAAATGGTCAGGACAATAAGAACTGATTGGTCTAAATAATTGAATTGATTGCAGGATCAAAAGATAATTTACGACTTGTTCATTTTTTTTCATATATAAACCGTATCCATTGCTAGACACTTTATCGCTTCTCGGCCTTTTGGCTAAGATCAAAGTGTAGTATCTGTTCTTATCAGCTTAATATCTGATACGTCCCCCATTGGGGGACTTCGATATTAAACTGATTTTTGGAACTGGGTGAGATGTCAGGGGCTTGCTCCGCTCTCGCCACGGGTTGGCCCGGTATTGCAGTACTTCCGGGATTGGCCCACTCCCCATGGGGAGTAAGAAATCAATCTAAAATAAGAAATTCATCTGTAGCAAACTTGATCTCAAGAATTCTAACCTTTGAAGCTCGTACTTTTTGGGTTTGATCATTATTTATTGTAAAGGGGCTCTGATACAAATTACACTAGCTTAAAGGACACCTACTATATTGGTGTCTTCTAGCCTTGCCTCGTATGCAGGGCCCATTTTCTCATGCTCCGATCTTTCTCCATTTCAGATGTCACTTTCATTGCAACTGGCACTTGTGACTAGGCGGCACTAGACGATTGATAGATACTTCAACAAATATCCATGGTAAGTACACAAATGACTGTCATTCCTAACTTTGTACTCTAGCATTGTCTTTCAATGCATCGCTTGCAATCTTTACTTGAAATTGTTTTCCTGTCATTTCGTATGCAATACAAGTGTAACATAGTCCATATTAAAAGCTGGTGTTGTGACTGCAGTGGCAGTATTTACCGTAGGAAACCGGTACATTACTCAAAGGAATAAACAAGAAGCCACTCGGCAGATACCTTTTATGTCGCCCGTGTGGCAAATGTGGCGCAGTTATGTTGGCGAAATGTGCCTGTAAAGCATGACCGACTGGCCTGAGGTGGCGTAGTTCAAATAGTTCCGTTTCCGAAGCCAACGTTGCAATAGAGTACTCCTATTTTACATTAGAGTAGCATTCAAATATTTTCCAAATGACATGATGTATAAATAGTACAATACGAAGATGAGGGGCTTACTATTGAAACGAGGATAGCAGTGTCCTTGTTGAGAAAATGGTCAGGACAATAAGAACTGATTGGTCTAAATAATTGAATTGATTGCAGGATCAAAAGATAATTTACGACTTGTTCATTTTTTTTCATATATAAACCGTATCCATTGCTAGACACTTTATCGCTTCTCGGCCTTTTGGCTAAGATCAAAGTGTAGTATCTGTTCTTATCAGCTTAATATCTGATACGTCCCCCATTGGGGGACTTCGATATTAAACTGATTTTTGGAACTGGGTGAGATGTCAGGGGCTTGCTCCGCTCTCGCCACGGGTTGGCCCGGTATTGCAGTACTTCCGGGATTGGCCCACTCCCCATGGGGAGTAAGAAATCAATCTAAAATAAGAAATTCATCTGTAGCAAACTTGATCTCAAGAATTCTAACCTTTGAAGCTCGTACTTTTTGGGTTTGATCATTATTTATTGTAAAGGGGCTCTGATACAAATTACACTAGCTTAAAGGACACCTACTATATTGGTGTCTTCTAGCCTTGCCTCGTATGCAGGGCCCATTTTCTCATGCTCCGATCTTTCTCCATTTCAGATGTCACTTTCATTGCAACTGGCACTTGTGACTAGGCGGCACTAGACGATTGATAGATACTTCAACAAATATCCATGGTAAGTACACAAATGACTGTCATTCCTAACTTTGTACTCTAGCATTGTCTTTCAATGCATCGCTTGCAATCTTTACTTGAAATTGTTTTCCTGTCATTTCGTATGCAATACAAGTGTAACATAGTCCATATTAAAAGCTGGTGTTGTGACTGCAGTGGCAGTATTTACCGTAGGAAACCGGTACATTACTCAAAGGAATAAACAAGAAGCCACTCGGCAGATACCTTTTATGTCGCCCGTGTGGCAAATGTGGCGCAGTTATGTTGGCGAAATGTGCCTGTAAAGCATGACCGACTGGCCTGAGGTGGCGTAGTTCAAATAGTTCCGTTTCCGAAGCCAACGTTGCAATAGAGTACTCCTATTTTACATTAGAGTAGCATTCAAATATTTTCCAAATGACATGATGTATAAATAGTACAATACGAAGATGAGGGGCTTACTATTGAAACGAGGATAGCAGTGTCCTTGTTGAGAAAATGGTCAGGACAATAAGAACTGATTGGTCTAAATAATTGAATTGATTGCAGGATCAAAAGATAATTTACGACTTGTTCATTTTTTTTCATATATAAACCGTATCCATTGCTAGACACTTTATCGCTTCTCGGCCTTTTGGCTAAGATCAAAGTGTAGTATCTGTTCTTATCAGCTTAATATCTGATACGTCCCCCATTGGGGGACTTCGATATTAAACTGATTTTTGGAACTGGGTGAGATGTCAGGGGCTTGCTCCGCTCTCGCCACGGGTTGGCCCGGTATTGCAGTACTTCCGGGATTGGCCCACTCCCCATGGGGAGTAAGAAATCAATCTAAAATAAGAAATTCATCTGTAGCAAACTTGATCTCAAGAATTCTAACCTTTGAAGCTCGTACTTTTTGGGTTTGATCATTATTTATTGTAAAGGGGCTCTGATACAAATTACACTAGCTTAAAGGACACCTACTATATTGGTGTCTTCTAGCCTTGCCTCGTATGCAGGGCCCATTTTCTCATGCTCCGATCTTTCTCCATTTCAGATGTCACTTTCATTGCAACTGGCACTTGTGACTAGGCGGCACTAGACGATTGATAGATACTTCAACAAATATCCATGGTAAGTACACAAATGACTGTCATTCCTAACTTTGTACTCTAGCATTGTCTTTCAATGCATCGCTTGCAATCTTTACTTGAAATTGTTTTCCTGTCATTTCGTATGCAATACAAGTGTAACATAGTCCATATTAAAAGCTGGTGTTGTGACTGCAGTGGCAGTATTTACCGTAGGAAACCGGTACATTACTCAAAGGAATAAACAAGAAGCCACTCGGCAGATACCTTTTATGTCGCCCGTGTGGCAAATGTGGCGCAGTTATGTTGGCGAAATGTGCCTGTAAAGCATGACCGACTGGCCTGAGGTGGCGTAGTTCAAATAGTTCCGTTTCAGAAGCCAACGTTGCAATAGAGTACTCCTATTTTACATTAGAGTAGCATTCAAATATTTTCCAAATGACATGATGTATAAATAGTACAATACGAAGATGAGGGGCTTACTATTGAAACGAGGATAGCAGTGTCCTTGTTGAGAAAATGGTCAGGACAATAAGAACTGATTGGTCTAAATAATTGAATTGATTGCAGGATCAAAAGATAATTTACGACTTGTTCATTTTTTTTCATATATAAACCGTATCCATTGCTAGACACTTTATCGCTTCTCGGCCTTTTGGCTAAGATCAAAGTGTAGTATCTGTTCTTATCAGCTTAATATCTGATACGTCCCCCATTGGGGGACTTCGATATTAAACTGATTTTTGGAACTGGGTGAGATGTCAGGGGCTTGCTCCGCTCTCGCCACGGGTTGGCCCGGTATTGCAGTACTTCCGGGATTGGCCCACTCCCCATGGGGAGTAAGAAATCAATCTAAAATAAGAAATTCATCTGTAGCAAACTTGATCTCAAGAATTCTAACCTTTGAAGCTCGTACTTTTTGGGTTTGATCATTATTTATTGTAAAGGGGCTCTGATACAAATTACACTAGCTTAAAGGACACCTACTATATTGGTGTCTTCTAGCCTTGCCTCGTATGCAGGGCCCATTTTCTCATGCTCCGATCTTTCTCCATTTCAGATGTCACTTTCATTGCAACTGGCACTTGTGACTAGGCGGCACTAGACGATTGATAGATACTTCAACAAATATCCATGGTAAGTACACAAATGACTGTCATTCCTAACTTTGTACTCTAGCATTGTCTTTCAATGCATCGCTTGCAATCTTTACTTGAAATTGTTTTCCTGTCATTTCGTATGCAATACAAGTGTAACATAGTCCATATTAAAAGCTGGTGTTGTGACTGCAGTGGCAGTATTTACCGTAGGAAACCGGTACATTACTCAAAGGAATAAACAAGAAGCCACTCGGCAGATACCTTTTATGTCGCCCGTGTGGCAAATGTGGCGCAGTTATGTTGGCGAAATGTGCCTGTAAAGCATGACCGACTGGCCTGAGGTGGCGTAGTTCAAATAGTTCCGTTTCCGAAGCCAACGTTGCAATAGAGTACTCCTATTTTACATTAGAGTAGCATTCAAATATTTTCCAAATGACATGATGTATAAATAGTACAATACGAAGATGAGGGGCTTACTATTGAAACGAGGATAGCAGTGTCCTTGTTGAGAAAATGGTCAGGACAATAAGAACTGATTGGTCTAAATAATTGAATTGATTGCAGGATCAAAAGATAATTTACGACTTGTTCATTTTTTTTCATATATAAACCGTATCCATTGCTAGACACTTTATCGCTTCTCGGCCTTTTGGCTAAGATCAAAGTGTAGTATCTGTTCTTATCAGCTTAATATCTGATACGTCCCCCATTGGGGGACTTCGATATTAAACTGATTTTTGGAACTGGGTGAGATGTCAGGGGCTTGCTCCGCTCTCGCCACGGGTTGGCCCGGTATTGCAGTACTTCCGGGATTGGCCCACTCCCCATGGGGAGTAAGAAATCAATCTAAAATAAGAAATTCATCTGTAGCAAACTTGATCTCAAGAATTCTAACCTTTGAAGCTCGTACTTTTTGGGTTTGATCATTATTTATTGTAAAGGGGCTCTGATACAAATTACACTAGCTTAAAGGACACCTACTATATTGGTGTCTTCTAGCCTTGCCTCGTATGCAGGGCCCATTTTCTCATGCTCCGATCTTTCTCCATTTCAGATGTCACTTTCATTGCAACTGGCACTTGTGACTAGGCGGCACTAGACGATTGATAGATACTTCAACAAATATCCATGGTAAGTACACAAATGACTGTCATTCCTAACTTTGTACTCTAGCATTGTCTTTCAATGCATCGCTTGCAATCTTTACTTGAAATTGTTTTCCTGTCATTTCGTATGCAATACAAGTGTAACATAGTCCATATTAAAAGCTGGTGTTGTGACTGCAGTGGCAGTATTTACCGTAGGAAACCGGTACATTACTCAAAGGAATAAACAAGAAGCCACTCGGCAGATACCTTTTATGTCGCCCGTGTGGCAAATGTGGCGCAGTTATGTTGGCGAAATGTGCCTGTAAAGCATGACCGACTGGCCTGAGGTGGCGTAGTTCAAATAGTTCCGTTTCCGAAGCCAACGTTGCAATAGAGTACTCCTATTTTACATTAGAGTAGCATTCAAATATTTTCCAAATGACATGATGTATAAATAGTACAATACGAAGATGAGGGGCTTACTATTGAAACGAGGATAGCAGTGTCCTTGTTGAGAAAATGGTCAGGACAATAAGAACTGATTGGTCTAAATAATTGAATTGATTGCAGGATCAAAAGATAATTTACGACTTGTTCATTTTTTTTCATATATAAACCGTATCCATTGCTAGACACTTTATCGCTTCTCGGCCTTTTGGCTAAGATCAAAGTGTAGTATCTGTTCTTATCAGCTTAATATCTGATACGTCCCCCATTGGGGGACTTCGATATTAAACTGATTTTTGGAACTGGGTGAGATGTCAGGGGCTTGCTCCGCTCTCGCCACGGGTTGGCCCGGTATTGCAGTACTTCCGGGATTGGCCCACTCCCCATGGGGAGTAAGAAATCAATCTAAAATAAGAAATTCATCTGTAGCAAACTTGATCTCAAGAATTCTAACCTTTGAAGCTCGTACTTTTTGGGTTTGATCATTATTTATTGTAAAGGGGCTCTGATACAAATTACACTAGCTTAAAGGACACCTACTATATTGGTGTCTTCTAGCCTTGCCTCGTATGCAGGGCCCATTTTCTCATGCTCCGATCTTTCTCCATTTCAGATGTCACTTTCATTGCAACTGGCACTTGTGACTAGGCGGCACTAGACGATTGATAGATACTTCAACAAATATCCATGGTAAGTACACAAATGACTGTCATTCCTAACTTTGTACTCTAGCATTGTCTTTCAATGCATCGCTTGCAATCTTTACTTGAAATTGTTTTCCTGTCATTTCGTATGCAATACAAGTGTAACATAGTCCATATTAAAAGCTGGTGTTGTGACTGCAGTGGCAGTATTTACCGTAGGAAACCGGTACATTACTCAAAGGAATAAACAAGAAGCCACTCGGCAGATACCTTTTATGTCGCCCGTGTGGCAAATGTGGCGCAGTTATGTTGGCGAAATGTGCCTGTAAAGCATGACCGACTGGCCTGAGGTGGCGTAGTTCAAATAGTTCCGTTTCCGAAGCCAACGTTGCAATAGAGTACTCCTATTTTACATTAGAGTAGCATTCAAATATTTTCCAAATGACATGATGTATAAATAGTACAATACGAAGATGAGGGGCTTACTATTGAAACGAGGATAGCAGTGTCCTTGTTGAGAAAATGGTCAGGACAATAAGAACTGATTGGTCTAAATAATTGAATTGATTGCAGGATCAAAAGATAATTTACGACTTGTTCATTTTTTTTCATATATAAACCGTATCCATTGCTAGACACTTTATCGCTTCTCGGCCTTTTGGCTAAGATCAAAGTGTAGTATCTGTTCTTATCAGCTTAATATCTGATACGTCCCCCATTGGGGGACTTCGATATTAAACTGATTTTTGGAACTGGGTGAGATGTCAGGGGCTTGCTCCGCTCTCGCCACGGGTTGGCCCGGTATTGCAGTACTTCCGGGATTGGCCCACTCCCCATGGGGAGTAAGAAATCAATCTAAAATAAGAAATTCATCTGTAGCAAACTTGATCTCAAGAATTCTAACCTTTGAAGCTCGTACTTTTTGGGTTTGATCATTATTTATTGTAAAGGGGCTCTGATACAAATTACACTAGCTTAAAGGACACCTACTATATTGGTGTCTTCTAGCCTTGCCTCGTATGCAGGGCCCATTTTCTCATGCTCCGATCTTTCTCCATTTCAGATGTCACTTTCATTGCAACTGGCACTTGTGACTAGGCGGCACTAGACGATTGATAGATACTTCAACAAATATCCATGGTAAGTACACAAATGACTGTCATTCCTAACTTTGTACTCTAGCATTGTCTTTCAATGCATCGCTTGCAATCTTTACTTGAAATTGTTTTCCTGTCATTTCGTATGCAATACAAGTGTAACATAGTCCATATTAAAAGCTGGTGTTGTGACTGCAGTGGCAGTATTTACCGTAGGAAACCGGTACATTACTCAAAGGAATAAACAAGAAGCCACTCGGCAGATACCTTTTATGTCGCCCGTGTGGCAAATGTGGCGCAGTTATGTTGGCGAAATGTGCCTGTAAAGCATGACCGACTGGCCTGAGGTGGCGTAGTTCAAATAGTTCCGTTTCCGAAGCCAACGTTGCAATAGAGTACTCCTATTTTACATTAGAGTAGCATTCAAATATTTTCCAAATGACATGATGTATAAATAGTACAATACGAAGATGAGGGGCTTACTATTGAAACGAGGATAGCAGTGTCCTTGTTGAGAAAATGGTCAGGACAATAAGAACTGATTGGTCTAAATAATTGAATTGATTGCAGGATCAAAAGATAATTTACGACTTGTTCATTTTTTTTCATATATAAACCGTATCCATTGCTAGACACTTTATCGCTTCTCGGCCTTTTGGCTAAGATCAAAGTGTAGTATCTGTTCTTATCAGCTTAATATCTGATACGTCCCCCATTGGGGGACTTCGATATTAAACTGATTTTTGGAACTGGGTGAGATGTCAGGGGCTTGCTCCGCTCTCGCCACGGGTTGGCCCGGTATTGCAGTACTTCCGGGATTGGCCCACTCCCCATGGGGAGTAAGAAATCAATCTAAAATAAGAAATTCATCTGTAGCAAACTTGATCTCAAGAATTCTAACCTTTGAAGCTCGTACTTTTTGGGTTTGATCATTATTTATTGTAAAGGGGCTCTGATACAAATTACACTAGCTTAAAGGACACCTACTATATTGGTGTCTTCTAGCCTTGCCTCGTATGCAGGGCCCATTTTCTCATGCTCCGATCTTTCTCCATTTCAGATGTCACTTTCATTGCAACTGGCACTTGTGACTAGGCGGCACTAGACGATTGATAGATACTTCAACAAATATCCATGGTAAGTACACAAATGACTGTCATTCCTAACTTTGTACTCTAGCATTGTCTTTCAATGCATCGCTTGCAATCTTTACTTGAAATTGTTTTCCTGTCATTTCGTATGCAATACAAGTGTAACATAGTCCATATTAAAAGCTGGTGTTGTGACTGCAGTGGCAGTATTTACCGTAGGAAACCGGTACATTACTCAAAGGAATAAACAAGAAGCCACTCGGCAGATACCTTTTATGTCGCCCGTGTGGCAAATGTGGCGCAGTTATGTTGGCGAAATGTGCCTGTAAAGCATGACCGACTGGCCTGAGGTGGCGTAGTTCAAATAGTTCCGTTTCCGAAGCCAACGTTGCAATAGAGTACTCCTATTTTACATTAGAGTAGCATTCAAATATTTTCCAAATGACATGATGTATAAATAGTACAATACGAAGATGAGGGGCTTACTATTGAAACGAGGATAGCAGTGTCCTTGTTGAGAAAATGGTCAGGACAATAAGAACTGATTGGTCTAAATAATTGAATTGATTGCAGGATCAAAAGATAATTTACGACTTGTTCATTTTTTTTCATATATAAACCGTATCCATTGCTAGACACTTTATCGCTTCTCGGCCTTTTGGCTAAGATCAAAGTGTAGTATCTGTTCTTATCAGCTTAATATCTGATACGTCCCCCATTGGGGGACTTCGATATTAAACTGATTTTTGGAACTGGGTGAGATGTCAGGGGCTTGCTCCGCTCTCGCCACGGGTTGGCCCGGTATTGCAGTACTTCCGGGATTGGCCCACTCCCCATGGGGAGTAAGAAATCAATCTAAAATAAGAAATTCATCTGTAGCAAACTTGATCTCAAGAATTCTAACCTTTGAAGCTCGTACTTTTTGGGTTTGATCATTATTTATTGTAAAGGGGCTCTGATACAAATTACACTAGCTTAAAGGACACCTACTATATTGGTGTCTTCTAGCCTTGCCTCGTATGCAGGGCCCATTTTCTCATGCTCCGATCTTTCTCCATTTCAGATGTCACTTTCATTGCAACTGGCACTTGTGACTAGGCGGCACTAGACGATTGATAGATACTTCAACAAATATCCATGGTAAGTACACAAATGACTGTCATTCCTAACTTTGTACTCTAGCATTGTCTTTCAATGCATCGCTTGCAATCTTTACTTGAAATTGTTTTCCTGTCATTTCGTATGCAATACAAGTGTAACATAGTCCATATTAAAAGCTGGTGTTGTGACTGCAGTGGCAGTATTTACCGTAGGAAACCGGTACATTACTCAAAGGAATAAACAAGAAGCCACTCGGCAGATACCTTTTATGTCGCCCGTGTGGCAAATGTGGCGCAGTTATGTTGGCGAAATGTGCCTGTAAAGCATGACCGACTGGCCTGAGGTGGCGTAGTTCAAATAGTTCCGTTTCCGAAGCCAACGTTGCAATAGAGTACTCCTATTTTACATTAGAGTAGCATTCAAATATTTTCCAAATGACATGATGTATAAATAGTACAATACGAAGATGAGGGGCTTACTATTGAAACGAGGATAGCAGTGTCCTTGTTGAGAAAATGGTCAGGACAATAAGAACTGATTGGTCTAAATAATTGAATTGATTGCAGGATCAAAAGATAATTTACGACTTGTTCATTTTTTTTCATATATAAACCGTATCCATTGCTAGACACTTTATCGCTTCTCGGCCTTTTGGCTAAGATCAAAGTGTAGTATCTGTTCTTATCAGCTTAATATCTGATACGTCCCCCATTGGGGGACTTCGATATTAAACTGATTTTTGGAACTGGGTGAGATGTCAGGGGCTTGCTCCGCTCTCGCCACGGGTTGGCCCGGTATTGCAGTACTTCCGGGATTGGCCCACTCCCCATGGGGAGTAAGAAATCAATCTAAAATAAGAAATTCATCTGTAGCAAACTTGATCTCAAGAATTCTAACCTTTGAAGCTCGTACTTTTTGGGTTTGATCATTATTTATTGTAAAGGGGCTCTGATACAAATTACACTAGCTTAAAGGACACCTACTATATTGGTGTCTTCTAGCCTTGCCTCGTATGCAGGGCCCATTTTCTCATGCTCCGATCTTTCTCCATTTCAGATGTCACTTTCATTGCAACTGGCACTTGTGACTAGGCGGCACTAGACGATTGATAGATACTTCAACAAATATCCATGGTAAGTACACAAATGACTGTCATTCCTAACTTTGTACTCTAGCATTGTCTTTCAATGCATCGCTTGCAATCTTTACTTGAAATTGTTTTCCTGTCATTTCGTATGCAATACAAGTGTAACATAGTCCATATTAAAAGCTGGTGTTGTGACTGCAGTGGCAGTATTTACCGTAGGAAACCGGTACATTACTCAAAGGAATAAACAAGAAGCCACTCGGCAGATACCTTTTATGTCGCCCGTGTGGCAAATGTGGCGCAGTTATGTTGGCGAAATGTGCCTGTAAAGCATGACCGACTGGCCTGAGGTGGCGTAGTTCAAATAGTTCCGTTTCCGAAGCCAACGTTGCAATAGAGTACTCCTATTTTACATTAGAGTAGCATTCAAATATTTTCCAAATGACATGATGTATAAATAGTACAATACGAAGATGAGGGGCTTACTATTGAAACGAGGATAGCAGTGTCCTTGTTGAGAAAATGGTCAGGACAATAAGAACTGATTGGTCTAAATAATTGAATTGATTGCAGGATCAAAAGATAATTTACGACTTGTTCATTTTTTTTCATATATAAACCGTATCCATTGCTAGACACTTTATCGCTTCTCGGCCTTTTGGCTAAGATCAAAGTGTAGTATCTGTTCTTATCAGCTTAATATCTGATACGTCCCCCATTGGGGGACTTCGATATTAAACTGATTTTTGGAACTGGGTGAGATGTCAGGGGCTTGCTCCGCTCTCGCCACGGGTTGGCCCGGTATTGCAGTACTTCCGGGATTGGCCCACTCCCCATGGGGAGTAAGAAATCAATCTAAAATAAGAAATTCATCTGTAGCAAACTTGATCTCAAGAATTCTAACCTTTGAAGCTCGTACTTTTTGGGTTTGATCATTATTTATTGTAAAGGGGCTCTGATACAAATTACACTAGCTTAAAGGACACCTACTATATTGGTGTCTTCTAGCCTTGCCTCGTATGCAGGGCCCATTTTCTCATGCTCCGATCTTTCTCCATTTCAGATGTCACTTTCATTGCAACTGGCACTTGTGACTAGGCGGCACTAGACGATTGATAGATACTTCAACAAATATCCATGGTAAGTACACAAATGACTGTCATTCCTAACTTTGTACTCTAGCATTGTCTTTCAATGCATCGCTTGCAATCTTTACTTGAAATTGTTTTCCTGTCATTTCGTATGCAATACAAGTGTAACATAGTCCATATTAAAAGCTGGTGTTGTGACTGCAGTGGCAGTATTTACCGTAGGAAACCGGTACATTACTCAAAGGAATAAACAAGAAGCCACTCGGCAGATACCTTTTATGTCGCCCGTGTGGCAAATGTGGCGCAGTTATGTTGGCGAAATGTGCCTGTAAAGCATGACCGACTGGCCTGAGGTGGCGTAGTTCAAATAGTTCCGTTTCCGAAGCCAACGTTGCAATAGAGTACTCCTATTTTACATTAGAGTAGCATTCAAATATTTTCCAAATGACATGATGTATAAATAGTACAATACGAAGATGAGGGGCTTACTATTGAAACGAGGATAGCAGTGTCCTTGTTGAGAAAATGGTCAGGACAATAAGAACTGATTGGTCTAAATAATTGAATTGATTGCAGGATCAAAAGATAATTTACGACTTGTTCATTTTTTTTCATATATAAACCGTATCCATTGCTAGACACTTATCGCTTCTCGGCCTTTTGGCTAAGATCAAAGTGTAGTATCTGTTCTTATCAGCTTAATATCTGATACGTCCCCCATTGGGGGACTTCGATATTAAACTGATTTTTGGAACTGGGTGAGATGTCAGGGGCTTGCTCCGCTCTCGCCACGGGTTGGCCCGGTATTGCAGTACTTCCGGGATTGGCCCACTCCCCATGGGGAGTAAGAAATCAATCTAAAATAAGAAATTCATCTGTAGCAAACTTGATCTCAAGAATTCTAACCTTTGAAGCTCGTACTTTTTGGGTTTGATCATTATTTATTGTAAAGGGGCTCTGATACAAATTACACTAGCTTAAAGGACACCTACTATATTGGTGTCTTCTAGCCTTGCCTCGTATGCAGGGCCCATTTTCTCATGCTCCGATCTTTCTCCATTTCAGATGTCACTTTCATTGCAACTGGCACTTGTGACTAGGCGGCACTAGACGATTGATAGATACTTCAACAAATATCCATGGTAAGTACACAAATGACTGTCATTCCTAACTTTGTACTCTAGCATTGTCTTTCAATGCATCGCTTGCAATCTTTACTTGAAATTGTTTTCCTGTCATTTCGTATGCAATACAAGTGTAACATAGTCCATATTAAAAGCTGGTGTTGTGACTGCAGTGGCAGTATTTACCGTAGGAAACCGGTACATTACTCAAAGGAATAAACAAGAAGCCACTCGGCAGATACCTTTTATGTCGCCCGTGTGGCAAATGTGGCGCAGTTATGTTGGCGAAATGTGCCTGTAAAGCATGACCGACTGGCCTGAGGTGGCGTAGTTCAAATAGTTCCGTTTCCGAAGCCAACGTTGCAATAGAGTACTCCTATTTTACATTAGAGTAGCATTCAAATATTTTCCAAATGACATGATGTATAAATAGTACAATACGAAGATGAGGGGCTTACTATTGAAACGAGGATAGCAGTGTCCTTGTTGAGAAAATGGTCAGGACAATAAGAACTGATTGGTCTAAATAATTGAATTGATTGCAGGATCAAAAGATAATTTACGACTTGTTCATTTTTTTTCATATATAAACCGTATCCATTGCTAGACACTTTATCGCTTCTCGGCCTTTTGGCTAAGATCAAAGTGTAGTATCTGTTCTTATCAGC